>PVJS01002875.1:0-80203 GCA_004027185.1 Glis glis
AGGGCCAGGGGTGTAGGGCGGAGGTAGAACGCCCCTGGGTTCAATCCCTGGTACCGCAAAAAAAAAAAAAAAAGAAAGCATCTGTATGATAAAGTAAAGTTTCGGAGACCAGAGGATCCGGGTTCGTGGCCAGCCTCAGCTACTTAGTGAGGCCCTCTGCAACTTCATGAGACCCGATTTCAAAATAAAGGATAAAAAATAGGGTCGGGGGTGTAGCTTGGAGGTAGAATTCCCCTGGGTTCAATCCCCGGTACCACAAAAATAAATAAATAGATAAATAAAAAGTAAAGTTTATCCTAAGATTGTCCCAAATGGGAAAAGAGAAACTAGGGTAAAATCAGAAGATTAAAAATAAGTCACAAAATGTTTGTGGTAGATACAGCTTATGAAAGGAATATTGCATATGTGATAAAGATAAATATTTAAAAATTAGTTAAAAGGTTTCCAGTGAGGTTCTATTAAGTCCACCTCTCTTAGGACCTCTGGTTGCCATTCTGTTTAATATTCATATTTGGCCCATGGTTACTAAATTATATGGTCAAGTTTTTGTCTCCAGCAGGGTTGAAGCTATCAAGTTCCAGACGATGCTCCAGATAAAACCACAGATGAGCATCTAGCAGAGCCCCTTGGATGGTGACAACTGGAATGGCCAAAGTGACTTGGGACAGCAGCTGATCTGATTCCCCCAAGACAAGTCGCTTGTTCGCACCCTAAGGATGGGGCCCTACATCGCCCCCTTTCAGCATGGAAGTAGCTAGACTGATTTCAATGTCCAAATTCCCTACTTGCCTTACGGGTGTAAGCAAGTTAATAGAAGGGTGGGGGGTGATCTGGTTAGGGGTGACTTCATACCATCCCCTGTCCTGAAGCAGAGCAGGCATTATAAGGTTAAAACAGGCTGTTCCTTACTCTTCCTAGCCTGCTGTTTGGGCTTCTTCTGTCCTGAACCTACTGGGTCAGCATGGCAACAAAAATAAGATGAAGGCCAACACTAAGAAAGTTACAAACCTTAAAACTTAGAAGGCCCCAGGCCTGGGAAGAGCTGGGAAAAATTATCCTCTCACGTAGATGCTGACAAAGCAGGTCTGTTGGCCTGGAACTTAGCAACCCAGATAAGGAAGACCAGATAGGACAAACCCTATTTAAGATCCAGGGTCCAGGGGGGCCATCAGGACTCTGCTCCATTGCATTCTTGGAGGCATGATGCTTCTCTCTCTCCTCCCCCCTCTTTCTCTCACTCCCTCTCTCCCTCCCCCCCCTTTGAGACATGGCACATTGGTCCTGCTTTTATAATAAATCTTTTTCCTCTACACTAAATTCCAACTGTTTGTCCTGGTTCTTTATTTCCCAACCCATGATATCTATCTGGCTAAGGAAAAGAACTCAGGGTGACCACCAAAATGGCAACAATAATGATACATCAATGTAGGTTCAACTAATAAAATATACCACCCTCAAGGTGTGATATTGATAATTAGAGAGGCCCTGAACATATGAGGGCAAGGGAGATGTGGGAAATCTTTGTACCTTATGCTCAATTTTGTTTTAAACCACACTGCTCTAAATCAAATGTAATAAAAAAACTGATTAAAAAATACTTCCCTCAATTTTATTGTAAGGGAACAATGAAGTAAAACATCCCTTCCTTAAGGACATCCCAGTATCTTTATTGCTGCCTGATACTTGTATTGCTATGAACAGATGCAGTAAGTTAGGCTTTGGACTATATTTTTAAGTCATTATTTTCATTTCTATTTTCCCAATCTTTTCCTCAGGTATGTATATTTTCTCAATCTATTTTACTAGAATATAAGCAAATAGAAATAGCACTAGATTCAATGAGGTACATCAGAGAGACACAGTGTGCTCGTTGTCTCCTCTGGTCCACTGCTATGTCCTCAGAAACTGTGGTGCCTAATGGAGCAGTTCACTCTGCACAAGCGAAATTGAATGATGAATGAAACTGAAGTAATACAGTTTATATTTTCCTCATGGTGCAGTTTCAGTTTCCAGGTCATATGAATTCATGATTCTTCCTCTAGTTCTTTCTTTGGCAGACAGAAATAAACATGAATATTTGACTTAAATATTGAAATTCCATTTAGATGCTATACGATCCTAGATGAACTGTTAAACTTCCCCGTGTCTCAGTTTCCTCATTTGTAGAAAGAAGCAACAAAAATTACCTGAAGGAGTAATTGGAGGGGTTAAAGAGGATCATGTTCTTAAAAGTCACTGAAAACTATGAATAAAAACAACAAATATTTTTCCTTTAAAAATATTTCCTTTTCTTTCCATGTTCTCCCTGGTGTATGAGAAACTGAGAAAAAAATCTTTATTCACATTCTCCTGAGTCACTAAGACAAGATCAGATCAATTCAGAGTCTCTTGATCCCAGAGGTCCCTGCACTCTTCCAACTTCTTCAGTGCTCCAGCCCTCAGTGTATTTTCCAGCTGCTCCATTAGTGCACTGCTCTCTGCCTTCTGACTCTCCCTGGTCTTAATTAGCTCAGTTCTGGGGTTTTCCTTTTTGCTGACTCTCTTTATCTCTTTCAATCCCCTCCAGTCCTTTTATTTTGCACCTGGACTCAAGTCGTCTCTGTCTGTGCCTATTTTGCGACATTGTAGATTCATGATCTAGCTTTCTTTAGTTCTTCAGAATGAAGCATACATCCATTCAAAAACACAAATATAGCAGTGTAACATGATCAGAGCTTGACTAGGGGAATCACTGTTTTTTTTTAAATAAAAATAAAGGTTAAAGACTTATCAACTGTGTTATTTGAAGATATGAAAATAGGAGCTCATGAAATGAGGAATGGCAGAGACGGAATGCAAGAAAGAAAACATGTTGAAAAGCAGAGGAGAGACAATGGCCTAGTTACTTCAAGGGTTCCCGTATTAAAGAAGAGGAGATTGGCGATCCAGGAATAAACAGAGAAAACTTTTTGAGTGGTGACAAAATAAACATTTCTGAAGAACTCTTAACTTTTAAGGTTGAGGCTCATGCCCAACAGTAAATGATTCTTGCTGGCATGGATTGAGAATACTCTGGTTGATTGGAAAGACATAGAGAAATTGTACCAGCATAAACAATTGAAACATAGGCCAGCTCAAAATAATTTGTACATTTGCATTGAAATGAGCTGGGCGTGGTGGCACACGCTTGTAATCTCAGTACTTGGGGGGCTGAGACCGGAGGATCTGGATTCACGGCCAGCCTCAGCTACTTAGTGAGGCCCTCTGCAACTTAGTGAGACCCTGTTTCAAAATAAAGAATAAAATATAGGGCTGGGGGTGTAGCTCGGAGGTAGAATGCCCCTGGGTTCCATCTCCAGTACTGCAAAAAAAAAAAAAAAAGAAATAGAGTTTGAGTAATATGGAATTTATACCTATTTACCTATTACAACAGTAAAATAATAACCTGTAAATTCCAATACAACTTTTTATTAGTTTTTCTGTAGAGCAAATTAATCTTATAAACTTTCAACTTAAATTAAAATTCTAATTCTTAATGAATCAGTTTCCTGATACCAGCTCCATTTTCTTCTCTCCTTAATGCATTGATTTTTAAAGTGTTTTCTACCACCTACTTACTATACACTTAGTGTTTTTTTAATGTAGTTTTGTACACTGTACCTAGGCCTTACAGGATCATTTACCTAAGGCTGAAAAATTTTAAATTATTTCAAAATTAAAGTAGCTGGGTTTGACTTCATAAGAACATGATTTACAAAGTACCCCAAAGACCTCTGACTGCCTGTTGAAACACTGATACCACACTGGGTTTAAGCTATTTTAATTTAGTGAATGAGCAAAAACATAATATTCTAGTCCTCATTATGCTAGCAGGTGTGCATCAGACAATCAACTTAACTGCATATCCACCTGGGGTTGATACAGGCAGAATGAAAAGGACTAAGGTTAACACTGGCAGTCTAGGCCATTATGGAAGGAGTCCTGTAGAAAACACTGGTCAGTTAGAATATAATTTGTGAGAGGAAGTTCTGCTTATTTTTATTATTAGTTTTATTTAAAGATGATAATTCATAGGCATAGGTTGGAAGCTGTGTTTGTATACAGTCACACACGCTTAGTGTAAAGATTCAGAGCTCAAATGGAACAAAGAACATTACCAGATACTCTGGGTGGGAAAGGATTATGGAAAGTTAAATATTGAGGATTTAATTTTATAATTCTGTCAGACTGAGCTAATGAAAGTAAGCCTACTTTTCAAACACTTAAGGACAGAAAACTCTTCTCCACCTTTCTTGCCTAAATATCCAAGTTGACAGTTCAAGTTATGACAAGCCTTTTTTCAGACAACATGGCTTTCAGTTATTCAGCAAGCATGTATTGAGCTATTCTACTCTAGGCACTGGAGAAATAGTGGAAAACCAGATAGAAGATCTTGCTAATGGATTGGGGCTTATATATAGTGAAAGACACACCATTCCTGGTAACTCTACTCCTGAATTCTGATCAGAAAAAAATGTACTAAGATTTTGACACATCCCTTATTTTGGATATATACCTGTTATGGTTAGATGTACAATGTCACCTGAAGAGCTCATGTTTTCATGTTGAGTTGATATAATTAAGTCAAGAGTATATGTAATCACATCAGTGAATAAATGGATTTTAATGGATTTACTGGGTGGCAACCTAGGCAGGTGGGGTGTGGCAGGAGAAGGCTGGTCCTTGGGGGTGTGGCATTAGGGACTATGCTTTTGTCTTTGACTCTCCTTGCTTATTGCCTCCATGATGTGAGTTGCAGAGTCCTTGTTCTCTCCCTCTCCCTGTTTCCTGCTGCCATTCCCTGATCTCTACAGACCCAGCCTGACATGGACTGAATGCCAAAATCTCCAAAAACTGTGAGCAAATAAATCTTCCTTCATCTAATTTGTATGGTCAATTGTTTTGGATTACAGTGGTGAGAATGTTGACTGAGATGATTCCTCTATTAATTAGTAGATCATTAGCTTTCTTGGGAACCATACCAACCTTCTGGTTCTTATTGATTCCATAGTCAAGTAAAACTTCTTGTGTCAGAGATTAAAAGTTAGAGGGTCATTGATGGTAATCTATACCAGGAAAAGGCAGATTAATACAGGCTGGAAACTAGGCTATCCAACTTAGGGCAATACAAAATACTAAGGGTATTGACTAAGTAATACATATTAAAAGAGACAACCGTATACTCTGAATGAATGTTTCTGAAGTTTCTTAGGGACAATTTGATTCCAAGTGATAGAACTCACATAGTGCAGCTTAGGAAACTAAAGATGAATTTATTGGAAAGATGAAGATATGAGTTACAAAGCAAAAGACAATGACAAAGGTTTCATAATGCATTATATTTTGGTACTAGAATGTCAGGAGGGCACAGTCTGGTCAATGCTTTTGTGTGTGCACCTGCCTTTATTCTCTTTGCTCCTGAACATTCTTTGCTTGTTAAGAAAATGACTACTCCAACTCCAGCTTCACTTTGTCTTTAAATTCAAAAAATCCAACAGAAATTACTTAGTCCCTTTAATCTCAGGAGAGGGACTATTTTTTTTTTTTTTTGCAGTACCAGGGATTGAACCCAGGGGCATTCTACCTCCATGCTACACCCCTGGCCCTATTTTTTTATACTTTATTTTGAAACCGGGTCTCACGAAGTTGCGGAGGGCCTCACTAAGTAGAGAGAGAGAGACAGGGAGAGAGAGAGAGAGAGAGCTGAGGCTGGCCACGAACCCGGATCCTCTGGTCTCCGCCTCCCAAAGTACTGGGATTACAAGCGTGCACCACCACGCCCAGCTGGGATTGGTCTTTACACTCAGGTGTTTTCCCCTAGACCAATTCTGGGTTGGACTAGGATTGGCCTGGTTGTGGTTCCATTGTCCACCCTCTCCTAGACAGCTTTATTTATGTCAGTAGCTGCCTGTAGGCAGTAGCTGAATTTTGTTAGAGAAAATTATGCCACTGTGCATAAAATTTTTAATGAAATAAATGATTAAAAATGTCAAAGGACTCTCAAATGTAACTAGCAACTATACAATCTTTATGAGGCTCTCTTTTCTATATTCCTGGGTTTTGCATTTTCTCCCTCCATAAACAACTTTATCCACACTAAGAAATAAAAATATAGTATCATATTTCATTGTGAAGACAGAAATGAGCTACTGTAAGCATTTCCATATCACTCTCATCATCATCATTGTATTAATAGTAGCAGCAACAGCAAGAATGACAGCAGCATCTGAACCTATCTTTCTTTCTTTAATCTGATCCAGTGGAAAATGTCACTTATCAAGACTCAGTTCTCCTGTCATTTGTGACTCCATCTTTTTTCATTTTTTAAAAGGCTTTGTTTTCTCTCGGTTACCCTATTCTCCTGTGCTATCAATTTTTCCTCTGTTGATAATAAGCAGAAATATGCAAATACCCTCAAATATTGTAAAGTATTATGTATATAGTTGAACATTCTTCTCCGTGGGGAATTGGTTCTAGAACCTTCCGAGCACACCCAAATCAGTGGAGCTCAAGTTCCTTATCTAAAATGGTGTAGAGCCAGGAGTGGTGGCGCACACTTGTAATCCTAGTACTTGGTAGGCTGAGACCGGAGGATTGCAGGTTCGCGACCAGCCTCAGCTATTTAGTGAGGCCCCCCGCAGCTTAGTGAGACCCTGTTTCAAAATAAAGAATAAAATATAGGGCTGGGGGTGTAGCTTGGAGGTAGAATGCCCCTGGGTTCAATTTCCAGTACTGCAAAAATAAGTAAATAAATAAAATGGTGTAGGATTTGCGTGAAGACTATGCACATTCTCCATATGTGTGTGTGTGTGTGTGTGTGTGTGTGTGTGTGTGTGTGTGTGAGAGAGATGCTGGGGATTAAACCCATTCTAGCACTGAGCATATGCCCCAGTCCAGCCTTTTTTTAGTTTATTTATAGGATTTCTCTAAGTTACCTCTTGCTGCCCTTGAACCTAGAGTCCTCCTGTTGCAGCCTCCCAAGTACTATGATTAGAGGTAGTATGTCACCACCAAGCCCAGCAATGTTTGATGTCTTTCTTTCTTTTCTTTTCTTTTTTTTTTTTTGTGTGTGTGGTGGTGCTTGGATTGAACCCAGGGCCTGGTGAATGCTAGGCAAGTGCTCTACCACTGAGCTACATCCCTGAGCTCTTCCATATATCCATATATTATTTAAATCATCTTTAGATTACTGTGAATACCTAAGACAATGTAAATTCTATGTAAATAGTTGTTATATAGTTTGAGCATCCCTAATCTAAACATGTAAAATCTAAAATTCTCCACATCCAAAGTTTTTGGTGTGCAGACATGACACAGGAGGAAAACTCCAACACCTGACTGCCTGTGGTAGGTTGCAGTCAAAATCCAAGTGCACTAAAATTATTGTATAAAATTACCTTCAGGCTACATATGTAAGGTGTTTATGAAATAAAAATTAATTTCATGCTTAGACTTGGGTTGCATTTCCAAGACATCTCATTATACATGTGAAAATAGTACAAAATCTGAAAAACAAATGTAAACTCCAAAACACTTTTGATCCCGTGCCTTTCAGATATAGGACATCCAACATGAGCTATGTTATTTATGCATAACGATAAGAAAAAAAGTCTGTACATATTCAACACCGACACAATTTTTCCCAATATTTTTTATCCATGTTTGGCTTAATTCACAGATATGGAACTCACATATGTGGAGAGCTCACTAAGAGCACAGATTGTACTGTTCCTTTGAGATATTTTATGAGAAAATGTTAAAGACAAAACTATAGTTTATATATTTTAAAAAGAAAGTAGATGCTAATGATACATTCAAGAGTGCCACTGAGAACAAAATCCTGAACATCTAACAAGCTGCAATTTATGTATTCAGTGTCACCTAATAATATTTCCTTATTGTGTTATCAATGCCAAGATACTTCTCTGGGAGTATATTAAAGGAAACAGTGACAAGACCTTAAACTATAATCTTAGATGTAGAACACACTTTTGGTACAGTTGGTATCAATCCTGCCAGTACTTCCTGGTATCAGCTCTTCCTGTTACCAGCTCAGCCTTGGGTTCTTTTGCTCAATTCAAGAGAGAAATCATGAAGAGCCAAGGGACAATGTCATCTGAATGAGGCTTTATTTTGGCTTCTGCTGTAGCCTAAAGAAGACAGCACAAGGGATGGGGTGTCTAGATTGCTCCCTGAGGACTCCAGGAATAAAGTTTATCTAGAAGACAGGTGTGATTTCACACAGGTTCATGCTCAACTCTTATGCAGATTTCTGTACATCTTGTCAATTCTTTTCTCTTGGCCCTGGGTTTTGCACTTGACCAGGCTATCCGCTCATGTCTTTGGGTCCGTCCGTGCTCACTACCACCACCCCAGGAAGGACATATATCCATCAAGTTCAGGTGTATTGCTCATGTGATGTGTGCTGGGGCCGGCTGGGAGGGGTCACAGGAAAGGTTGGGGGAGGAGTCAGCAGCTCCTGAACCTGGTTATTGGTGGAAACATTTTTTTTAAAGCAGCTTGGGTTTAGGTTAAAAAAAATCTTGGTTGTGGAATCAGGTCTCTGCTCTGTCTCATAATCTCATCAATAACTTTTATATCTAAAAAGTTATAAAACCTTTGAAATTGGTCAATTACAGTCAAGAACTAAGGACCAGGAAAATATCCCAAATTCTTTTTCAAAATAGTACAAAATAGTACATGTTATACATCAGACTTAATTAATGTAGCTCTCAAAAATATTTGTACTCTTCTAAAGGAAAAAATATCCAATTTAATTAACTCTTCTGAAACTAATTTCTGTCACATAACATGACATAATAAGATAAGATAAAGTATAATATTCTCTGTTCAACAGAAGTGCATTGAAAACATAATGAGATATTCAAAATCCTCCTTAAAATATATTTAAAAGAGATAATGTATAAAATATGTTATGTAGTTTTTGGAACATAGTAGGTTTCCAAAAAATATAAATTTTCAGTGTTCTCTTCATCATTGTATTTTTAAAAATTAAATTATAGCTGTTCAAGCATCAGCAAAACAATGAAGGATATATTTTGAAAGAGAAAAGGCTATAATTATGATCTCTTAACTTTACAAAATGTTTTCTTTTACCTTTGTATTTGAGCTTAGCCCTGTTTTCCACTCAAGACCAAACTGAAATTTTACCTTGATAAGACCAAATTAGGAAACCTCATTATGAACCCTAATTTCAAGTTCACTAGGCCACCTCTTAGACTAGAATACAAATACTTTAAGGATAAGATCATGTTCCCACTTCTTGACCTAGTGGATCCTCAACAATGTTTATTGATTGAATGTTATACTTTACGCATGACGTATAGTTCAGTACCTCAGTCCTTTTTTTTATTCCTTTGAGAAAAGTTCTCACTAAATTGCCCAGGCTGGCTTCTAACTCCCTATCCTCCTGCCTCAGACTCCTCAGTAGCTAGGATTAGAGGAGAGTGCAAATGTCTCTGGCTATTGTTTCTTCCTGATTGGGTAAGGGTACTTTCAAATTCAAGTAAGAGAAACTCAACTGGAACTACATTAAGCCAAACAGAGGAATTTATAAATTTTTGTAAACTTTAGTGAGAAGCCCAGTGGACTTTGTACAATAGGAACTATGAAACATGAATGATTTGACTGTCAAAAAGGACTTCCTCATCCTCAATGTCTCCTTGTGTTATTTCCTTGTAATTAAGCTTTCTTTTTTCTTGCACATA
Source organism: Glis glis (assembly GCA_004027185.1). Classification (NCBI taxonomy): domain Eukaryota; kingdom Metazoa; phylum Chordata; class Mammalia; order Rodentia; family Gliridae; genus Glis; species Glis glis. The sequence goes on from PVJS01002875.1 coordinate 9,747, forward strand.
GTTTTCTGTATGAAATAAGAAACCTGAGTTTATTCAAGGTAGAGTGGAAATGTTCTAAGGAAGATATCATATTGATCTAGCTTGGTTTACTCTTTGGATCAGCTACAGTAACTGGGAAAATTAGAATTTATTAGTTAGTGTTTTATGTGAAACAACAACCCTATATCTTGGTGGATTAAATAGAAGCCATTATATAGTTTATAATCCTATAGGGTATAAATTTCATTTGGGTTAGTTGGATGATTCTTCTAGTCTTGGCTGGGACCATTTATATGGTTAAGATCAACTTCTAGGTCAGCTGGAAGTTGGTTGATCTAGGATGGACTCAACTGAAATGCCATGTTTTTTCTTAATGTACTTTCTCATGTTCTCAACAGGCTACTATAAGCTTCACATATTGTGGATGTCATGGGACTCCGAAAAAGAGAGAGTGGAATTATGTAAAAACTCTTGAGGCCAAGCATTGGATCTGGGCTTTTTTTTTACTTCTACTCCATTTTGTTAGCCAAAGACAGTTATAAGCCCAAGCCAGGATGAAAAGGAGGAAAAAGCCTCTAAATTTTTAGTGATAGTAATTGCAAATGGAGAGGGGGGTACAGGTACAAATGAAGGACTGTGGCTACTATGCCACATACCATAGCAGTGCCATGCTACTGAGTGGAAAATGTGTGACTCGTATCTACAGGGGTAAGGAGATGATCAGAAGAAATATCACAGCATATGCACAATTAGTGGAATAATTATTTCAGCTTCACATTCCTTTCTGTTTCTGTTTCCATTCCACCCATTATAGAATAAATACAACTTGGACTTTCTTGAGGTAGTACTGCCCTTTGCCTAACTGTCCATGTTTCTGATGTTACAAAGCTCCATCACCTTTCTGCAAATCTGGCACCTTCTCACCTTTCAACCTAGTTTGATTGGCTATTAATGAAAACCCCACCACCTCTGAGAAAAGCTTTCTGATTACAGCTGGGCGTGGTGGCGCATGATTGTAATCCGAGTACTTGGGAGGCTGAGACAGGAGAGATCCAGGTTCATGGTCAGCTTCAGCTACCTAGTGAGGCCTTCCACAGCATAGTGAGACCCTATTTCAAAATAAAGATTAAAAAATAGGGCTGGGCGTGCAGCGTGGAGGTAGAATGCCCCTGGGTTCAATCCTCGGTACTGCCAAAAAAAAAAAAAAAAGAAAAAGAAAAGAAAAGCTTTCTGATTACTCCTGTGGAGCTAACCTTTCTCCTTAGGACCTATAACAGCGGTTTCCAATTTTGAATACACATTTGAATCTTGTAGAAATTTTTAAAAAATCTCATTGCTGAGGCCACACCTGAAACCAACTAAACCAGAATCTCTGGGAAAGGAATTGTGACATTGATTCCCCCATTTAATATACAGCCAGCCAAGATTAAGATCCACTGTTTTAGAATGGTATCTGATAAAAGGTAAATTTTCTCATTTGTTAATAACCAGTAAGGGTCACAATGTCCTGTTTCCTCCTATATTGTAGGCTCTTTGTGGGCAAGAACCTAATATCGTGCTTCATGTCTAATTGGCACTTTAACATAGAGTTGTTGATTAAATGTTATGATTTGAATGCTTGTGTATCTCCAAACTTCTTATGTTAAAGCTCTGCCCTGTAATATGACAGTATTAGTAGGTGGAATCTTTGGGGGATCAGGATCAAATGAGGTCATGAGGGTGAGACCCTCATACAAGGCATTGGTGCCCTTATAAGGCTTTCTTCTTCCCTTCTTTTATGTGAGGACACAGCAAGAAGTCAGCTGACTGCAATTGGCAAGAGGGTCCTCCCTGGAACTGGACCATGCTGATACCCTGATCTCAAACTTTCAGCTTCTAGAACTGTGAGATTTAAATTGCTGTTGTTTATAAACTTCCCACTCTGAAAATTAGTTATGGCAGACTGAACTAAGATACAAAGTGAGCTAGAATTTAAGATCCGTTTTTATAATAAAATTCAAAATAGCTATATAAAATTTTAAATGAAGCATCTGTCCAAAATTAACAAAATGCAGCCGGGTGTGGTGGCACACGCTTGTAATCCCAGTACTTTGGGAGGCAGAGACCGGAGGATCCGGGTTCGTGGCCAGCCTCAGCTCTCTCTCTCTCTCTCTCCCTGTCTCTCTCTCTTTCTCTCCTTAGTGAGGCCCTGCGCAACTTCGTGAGACCCGGTTTCAAAATAAAGTATAAAAAATAGGGCCGGGGGCGTAGCGCGGAGGTAGAACGCCCCTGTGTTCAATCCCTGGTACTGAAAAATAAAAAAACAAAATTAACAAAATGCTCTGATATTTAGAAAAATAGTGCATGTTATTTTTAAAATATTTATGAATTAACATTTTTAGCACTAATTTTAAAATGATTTTTCACATGGATATATTTACTTCTGCCTTCCCATCCAACCTTTATCAGTTCACAGGAAGTCTTTTATGTTTTTGAATTCCTTATATCATCCCTACCTATATCCTAATATAATGTTAGTTATTTGATGTATCTAGTGACATGCTTTTAAAATCATTTTAATGGCCAGGATACAACTAATTACAACAACATACACACACACACACACACACACACACACCCCTGCATGCACGTACATGCGCATGCACACACACACACACACACACACACACACACCTACATATATACAACTCCATTAAATTAAGTTTTTTTTTTTTTGCGGTACCGGGGATTGAACCCAGGGGCGTTCTACCTCCACGCTACACCCCCGACCCTATTTTTTTGGGGGGGGTACCAGGGATTGAACGCAGGGGCATTCTACCTCCGTGCTATGCCCCCGGCCCTATTTTTTATACTTTATTTTGAAACCGGGTCTCACGAAGTTGCGGAGGGCCTCACTAAGGATAGAGAGAGAAAGACAGGGAGAGAGAGAGCGAGAGAGCTGAGGCTGGCCACGAACCCGGATCCTCCGGTCTCCGCCTCCCAAAGTACTGGGATTACAAGCATGCGCCACCATGCCTGGCATGAATTAAGTTTTGACTGTTCTAATCAGCAGTGTAGGCAGCTAGAAAAATGTATTATTTTTGCCTTCAGACATTAAAAAAGTATAAGCTAAACTTCAAATCAATTTTAACATACAAATGTACTTTAAAAACAGCAGTAGATGAAGAAATCATTGACCTGAATTAAGTCACTTCACACATTGATATCAGAGTAAAATATTTCAAAACTGTTCTTACTGAACGTTCTTTTATTCCTCCCACATACACAGAAGAAAAATTGAAATCACTATATAGTCAAAGTAAATTTGCATACATATATACAATCTGAATTCCCTCAGAAGAACATGAACCAGAAAATTTTATTTTACTTCCTTGGAACATATTTCTTTAAAATTTTTTAAACCTTTCTCATCTGCTTTTGGTATTTATTTTCTCTATAGCTAAAGGGTAAATGGTGGAGAGAAGAACAGAGAAGAGGGTGAAATATAAGAGTTATTTATGTTGTAGTGTCTGCAGGTGGTGTGTTTATAAATATTTGTCCTACACTTTCACAAGACATTAATTCATCACTCAGAAAACTTTGAACTGCTTCTACCCCCCACAAAGTGAAAACGAAGACAAAACAACTTCATGTATAACAAACAAACAAAAAAAACAAAATAGGAATGATAGCTTCAAAAATTAAAAAAAAGGTTCCTTATTCACTCAGGATTTGAAGTTCAAGCAATAACTTCAATATATATGCAGAGTTGACTCAAACTCATCAAAATCTGTAACTGAGAATTTCAGAACTATTATTTCAACCAGACTCACCCGCTGATTCTTATGAAGATGTGGGCAAAATGACACAGTGCATTTACACTAAATATTTGACATGCTCTTTCCCCATCTCCTTGATTTTCCCATCATTTTTGACTAATTAGTGACCAATATGAAAAGAATATACTTGGGATGATTGGTGTTAGCCATATGATGACTCAGGGAAATCAAATGTTTTACAAAATCACTGTTCTTTTTATTATGTGCAAGGGAAGATACAAGTTTAGAGTTTTTCCAAACATCTTTGCTTCTTTACCCACCATGGGGAGTTTCTTCTAGTCTTTAGTCACCCAGGTGTTTGTTACGCAGAATGAAGAAACTGTGTGATTAGAAGAAAACAGAAAGCTGGTTGCATAGGTTTTATCTTGAAAATAACTTACACCCACAGAGGTTATCTTGAAGTAGAGGAAATGGATGCAAAAAAATGTTTAGGATGTGGAACTGGCAATAGCAGTTGAATTGTTATATATATGGTGTCCGTGGGAGGGAAATGTGGGAATGATTTTCAGACTCATGGTTTGGAAACGCAATGGTCTCTGCATGTGCTCCACCCAAATTCATATGCTGAAGCTTAACCCCCAAAGTGGTGATATTAAAGAGTGGACCTTTTGGGAAATGTTTAGTATCATTATAATAGAGGCTAGAGGGAGCCCTTTTGTCATTCTACCATGTGAGAACATGGCTAGAAGGCATTTCTCCTGAGGAATGGGCCCTCACCAGACTCTGAATCTACTGAATTCTCCATCTTAAATGTTCTAGCCTCAAAACTGTAAGAGATAAATTTAGTTTGTAAATTACTCAACTCAAGGTATTTTGTTATAGCAACCCAAATGGACTAAGATAGGCCTGTAGGCTATGTTTTACTATTTTACTAACACATAAAACTTAGGATGAGAAATAAGTTCACGGATAACAGTATAGAATTCAGATTCAGACCTGTTTGGATACATGTGTAATATCTAGATGGAAAGGGGGTGGATTGAATTATCTGGAATTCATCAGAGGTGGTATTCTTTAGTATAATAACAGCTGCCACATAGTGATCACTATGTGTCATGCACTGCTGTAAGCATTCACAATTAAAAGCTGTTATTTAATATTCACAGGACAGTCCTAAGAGCATTGCATCATTGTTATCAACATCTCTATTTTATAGATGAGGAAATTTAGGCCCACTGAATAACTTGCTAATTTACCAAGCACGAGGTGGCTAAGCTCTTATTTTAAAGAAGATACTCTAGCTCCAGGGTCCAAACTCAACCATTTCTTTGTACTGTTTCACATAAAATGAGCATATGAAATAATTAGTTCATGGATTTCTGAAGAGGGAGAAAAGGAGTGGTTTTAGGACAGCATCAAAAGGACAGAAATATCAGAGAAATCTAACCTAATGACTTTCCATTCAACCACCACTTCCTTAGATTCTGTTTGCTCTGTGCTGAACACAGTGAAATATGTGGCTAGATCCTCTTGAAACGTTCCTAATGTATGCAGAGAGATGTTTGTGTTCATGAATTCATTCATGAACAATATAGTCCAGTTTATCCAGAGGTGCTGTGTAGTGCAGACCATAAATTCTATAGGAGCTGTAGGAAAGAATACTAGATAGAGTTACTGTAAATGCTCAACCAAATAGCATTTCCAAAGTTGAAGCTGGAGAGGTTGTCAAGGGAGCGGGAATGGAGGTCCTTTATGTGCCAAGTGTTGGAACTTGTGCAAATGGTGATCAGAGCCTTCCAAGAAAAATTAAAATTGAAAAAGACTTGCACGAGGAAGAAAACAATCAGGCTGGTATGAGGCAAAACTGTGAGATTCATAATCAAATAACAGGGTCAGCTTGGGCAGAGCATTGGCAGAACAGGAGAGGAGGCAACATATTTCCATTAGATATTTTATGATAAATACAAAGAACAAAGAGATGAAAAATTTATAATATTTCATTCTTGGATTACTTCAAAACCAACAAGAATACCCTGAGCATCACAGAAAGTTGCAAAGAGATGGTAAAATTAGAAGACATGGGAAGGCTTGGAATCTTCAAATTTTAGACAATGTATTAAATTTGCAAATCTCTTTGGCCTTATCTTTTCTCTCTTTCTCAGTGTTTCATAGGAACTAGATGATTCAGCTTTTTGCTGTTGTTGTTCTTACTGGGGGTTGAACACAGGGGCATTCTACATCCAAGCAACACTCACGGCCCTTTTTGTTTTTTATTTTGAAACAGGGTCACGCTAAGTTGATGAAGGTCTTAACTATGTTGCTGAGGCTGTCCTTAAACCTTTGATCCTTTTGTCTCAGCCCCCAAGTACTGAGATTACAGGTGTGTGCCACCATGCCCAGCTTAGATGATTCAACTTTCTCAACTCTTTTAAAACAGGTACTTTGTTAAAAGATAATCAAATAAATAAATAACAACTGTAAAGCACCAACTAACCTGAATTGAATAGAATACAGAATGAATTACTGAAGAGATATTAAATCAAGGCTTCCTTCATCAAATTTCACCTAAGGCTTTTCCTCAATAGGAGTCATACAAAACACAGGCCACTACTGCTAGAGAAAGTTCATTTACACGTTGTTCTCACTGATTGGTTAATTAATCCTCAAGCGTTGGTGGAGATTTGTGCTCAGCTTGAGCGAGTCACTGAGGAAATACAGAAGCAGCATGTATGGCGAGCAGAAGTCACAACTTTCCTGGCACAGTTCCAGTTTATCCCTTTCCCCCAATACACTAATTGAGTCTCCTTTTACTCTCAAATGGGTATTGATGTGGACCTTCAATTATATGGTCCATCTGAGCATTAGATGTGATACTTACCCTAAACAGTGAAACATAGCAGGGGATATGGAAACCCTATCTGCAAACCTGTAGTGTCTCCTCATTGATTTTAATGTAAAGAACCACATTTTTGAAGATATATATTTATATTCTACTACATCCACAATGCTTTGGACTTCCCCTGATCATCAGCTTCATCCCACTTCACTCTAGTTATTCTGCTCCACTGTGGGCCTCTTGCATATGTCGTTCTCCCGCATGCCTCTGATATACCCTCTGCCTGGAATGTTTACCCTCTCTAAGCCATACATCCTTATCCGCAATCACACAACGCTTTCCTATAAAATTCAACTCATCATTAAAACTCAATATAAATAGCACTTTCTCTGTGAAGCCTAATGCTAACTCTCTGATGAGGTCATGATCCATTTATATGTATGTATTGAGTGATATGCAGTTTTCATTCTTAAGATTTAAGACTATCTGCAATTTAGTGTGTGTGTGTGTGTGTGTGTGTGTGTGTGTGTGTATGTAAAGTTTATGTATCCATTAAAAATAAACCTGGAAGAAGATCCTTTAATTTATTCATATTCATATCCTTAGCTCATGGTACAATGTTGATCGACTTGTAGTTATTATCCAATGCATTTTATTATAATACTGACTGGATTAATTAAGGAAACATTTGTTACTATGCAGCTAGGGAACTATTAAATACAAAATAGTAAGTGATGCTGTCAAAACTTGCAGTAGAAATTCTAAGAAAGGAGACATTAACTAGTGTGTGTATATGAGGGGGACTGGAGAAGTTTGTGGTAGAGGGCCTAGATATTAAATGGCTTTAGTGTATTTAGCTACCTTGAGGGGAGAGTGTAGAGAATTACACTGTGCAGTGGAAATGGTGATTGGAGGACAGAATAAGGAAAAAGGAAGATATTCACTTATTCATAGAGAATTACTTAGAGAAAGTGACTTAATTAGCTTGAAGATATCCTCCATCCTGGAGAATAAAGTGAAATAAGTGGTATGTTAGGAAGATTATGTGAACCGTAAAGATGTAGGAAAGTGTGGGTGGGGAAAGTATTGTTGAAACCTAATTGGGAGAAAGTAAAGTTGGAGACAAAGTCCTTGAGTAGGATAATGACAGGGTTGGCCAAGGGAATGGAAAAGACCACTTGGAGGAAGAAAATACAGGACACAAGTCAAATTGTGTTCAGGTATGAAACCAGGGAAAGACCAATGGTAGGTCACATCTTCTAGTTTGGCTATGGTAAAAATGTGGTGCATTAACAAAAGTAGGAACACTGAATTTATCTTGTGGGTTAAGAGGATGAACTAGCCGGGTGTGGTGGCACACGCTTGTAATCCCAATACTTTGGGAGGCAGAGACCAGAGGATCCGGGTTTGTGGCCAGCCTTAGCTCTCTCTCTCTCTCTCTCTCTCTCTCTCTCTTCCTGTCTCTCTCTCTACTTGGTGAGGCCTTCCGCAACTTCGTGAGAGCCGGTTTCAAAATAAAAGCATAAAAAATAGGGCCGGGGGCGTAGCGCGGAGGTAGAACGCCCCTGTGTTCAATCCCCGGTACCTCAAAAAAAAAAAAAAAGAGGATGAACTAGTTTGACCCTGAGCAGATTCAATCTGAAAAGGGTAAGAGACAACAACACTAAATGTTCTATAAGTAGTACATTAGAAAATTAAATCTTAGAAGTTACGGGAGAAATCTCAAGAATGAATTGTGTTTGAGTTAGGGTAGAACAGGAGATGACTTCAACAGACAAAAGATTTTTGAAGAAAATTACAACTGCAAAGAAAATTAGATTAGGCCAAGAAAGGGACTTTGGTAAGTCATTAGCAGAAGCAGAATTTTATGGAATAAGAAAATAAATTAAAGAAGCAAGTTTTAACTGGGGAGAAAAGGTGCTGTACCTACAGGAAGGTCTACTTTATTATTTCTTAAACTTGTATTGGTGCATTGTAGTTATACATAATAATGAGATTCAAACTGATACATTCATATATGCATACAACACCTCTTGGTACATCTCCTTCTGCACCCCAGCGCCTCCCCTCTTCTTCCCTCCCTGTACATGTCGGTGCAGTTGGCAGTATTTAAGTTCGAAAAAGTGAATCTACAGTCAGCTTTGTCAAACTAGGGATCACATATGACATTGCTTAATGGCATCTGGCTATTTTATTTGGTGGAAACAGAACTTAAAACTCACTTCTGTAAGATGATTCAATAACTATCATTGTTGGGGTTATCCATCCACAGAAAGATGTCATTTTACACATGGTTGTTTCTAGAAATGTTAGCCTCAGTTTTACTGGTTATTTCAGATCTTAGAAACATTTTCTAGAAGTCGTGTTGGCAAAAACACTGAACAGTATGGTCTGTCTCAAAGAATTTTGGTCTGTGTCCAAAATACTAGTACATCAACAACCCCCACCCCCAAATTATTCTTTAAGAGAAAGAACAACAACAAGTAATATAGAGAGACACGAAATGATTTTTAAAAATTTCTTCTTATAGGGTATTTAGCATGGTTATACTTCAATTAATCTATTCATTCATTCAACTGAGTTCAATTTACTGAGTTCTTACTATGTAAGAGGTACTAGGCTTTTGTTTTCAGAAAAGCATTTGTACAAATCACCATTGTCAGAGAAGTTCAGGCTGCAAAGGAAACTCATGCCAGGGACTCTCAGGAATCTGTTAGCATTTCCATAAGATTCCAGTCTCTGCCATCTAATCCATCCTATTCAGTGATATTCTTTCCAAAAGTCCTGTTTTCAATACTTTTCAACTATTTTCTCACTGGTTTTCTTCTCAAAAGATATCGAAGGAGCCGGGCATGGTGGTGCACGCTTGCAATCCCAGTACTTGGGAGGCTGAGACCGGAGGATCCAGGTTCAGCCTTAGCTACTTAGTGAGGCCCTCTGCAACTTAGTGAGACCCTGATTCAAAATAAAGAATAAAAAATAGAGCTGGGGGTATAGCTCGGAGGTAGAATGACCCTGGGTTCAATCCCCAGCTCCAAAAATAAAAAGATATTGAGGACTCCTCATTGCCTATGTAGTAAAAGTGAAGTTTTTTGAAGTCAAAATTAAGGCTTTCGAAACTTAATCTAAGTTCTCTCTCCTAGAAAATTTCTCCCCTCCAACCGAATATCGTATGTTAGGAGATATATATTCTTGCTATGAGGTTTGTATATATGGCAAAAATTCTGGAGCTGCCTATTTTTCTTCATTTTGGTCAACTATTCCCATCTATCTACAATTTCATAAAATCAACTCTAAATTATTACCACCTCGATATTCAATGACTTAGTTACTTCAGGTAAATCATTATCCTGAATCTTTGTGAAATCTCTATGATAGTGGGGCTGTATATCTGTTTTATGTTTATAAAATAATTCTAAAGATCCTCCTAATTCAAGCATCTTATTTCTCCATGATTCTACACACTATCTACATTGTTCATATAATAGTTGCTATGACAATTCTCACTTGTATAATTTAATTGATATACTTGCTATCTGGCTCCATCCCTTTGATTTTGTCTTAAACTGTTTTAGTTAATTTTACTACTATTTATTTCAAGTGTCCAGATGCTTGAAAATATGTATTCATTTGCTTTATTGCAGATCCTTTGAACAGCATAAAGTTCTGTCCAATCATTCCAATGATACCAATTATCTTCCCATCAGGGTGAAAGAGACTTTATGTTTTAGAATCTTCCTTCTAGAAGCAAACATATAGATTATGTAGTCAAACTCTTATGTTTGAGATAATAACACTAACTTGTATCCAAGAGTTATTTAGTATCCAATTATTTTTATAATTTTACTTTCTTTTTATGATTATTTCTTCTTCTTCTTCTTCTTCTTCTTCTTCTTCTTCTTCTTCTTCTCTCCTCCTCTTTTTCCTCCTCCTTATCCTATTTTTCCTTCTTCCTTTTTCTTTCCTCTTTTTTTTGTTTTTGGTGCCACCAGGATTGATCCCAGAGTAGTCCCACCTGTGAGCTACACCTTCAGCCATTTTTTATTTTTTATTTTAAGACATGATCTTGCTAAGTTACTGAGGCTGCCCTTGAACTTGAAATCCTCCTTTCTCAGCCTCCCAAGTACCAGGGTTACTGGCATGTAACACCTGCCCAGCAAATTATTTTGAGCACAAGACATTTGAATTATTTTATTTTAATTTGTATTTTTATGATATATATATTTTTGACGTACTGGGGATTGAACCCAGGAGTATTCTACCACCAATTCATACCCCCAGCCTTCTTATTTTATTTTTTATACTGAAACAGGGTCTCACTAAGTTACCCAGGCTGGCCTCAGACCTGTGATCTTCCTGCCTCAGCCTCCCAAGTAATGTGATTACATGCAAGTATGGCACATTTTCTTTAAAAATATATAAACACCTGAGAGATTTCAAGAACTAATTAACTAACTCTAAGTTTTTAGTCAGGTCAGATTTTTTTTTTGTTCCTGATAGAACAAAAAGAATATAAAAGGATAGAATAATATAGAGCAAAGGTAGTTAGAGGATTCAAAGATAAATTCACTTTTATCATATCTACACTAAAATATAAATTGTGGATTTCGCATGCATATGACAGGCAGGATCTTATCACTAAAAAAGGAAGTGTGCTAAAAAATGACTGAAGTATTAATAATTGACAAGTCTTAGAGAGTCAAGCATGTTAAGGGTATTAGAACCAGTCAGCCTTTCATACCCAATGTCAAAAATTCATGCTTATAAATTTTAAGTTAAGCTCAACTCCTAATATGTATTAGCACTTTAAGACCAAAAAAATAGGCAAGGAAGGTCACAAAATGTTAAGATATATTGAACTATCTCCCAGAAAAATAACTTTTCTCAGTCAGGCATAGTAGTGCAGATCTGTTATCCCAGTACTTGGGAGGATGAGACAGGAGGATCACAGATTTAAGGTCAGCCTCAGCAACTTAGTGAGGATCTGTTTCAAAATAAAAAGAGGCAAGGGTATAGCTCAGAGGTAGAATGCCCCTGGGTTCATTCCCCAGTACCACAATAAATAAATAAATAAATGAATAAATAAATAAATAAATAAATAAAAGTTTTCTCTTTTTTAGTTATATCATTAGTACAATATGTAGTCTTCAACTGGCAATAACATTTATTCTGGTAACTAAATGTAATCATTAAAACAATAAAGAAAATTTAAGTGTAAATTTTGCTTACTCTCTAACAGCCCCCAAATCTCTTTATTCCTTACTTTAACAATAAACACCACACAAAATGAACAGCTCCAGAATTCTATCGCTGGACCAACCATCTGATTACATAGGTGCAGCTGATTTGAAACTCCTAGGAACTTCAATTTGCAGACTTCACAGTTCTTTGATTATTTTAGTCCTGTATTTTTATCACCCGTCTACAGATCTCTGACAACATTGTTCACCACAGCAACATTAAAGTACTCTGACATGAGGTGGGTGTTTTCTTTTCTGATCTTTAAAATATAAATCATGATATAATAGTGAGAAGTATAAATCTCAGCGCCTGCTGTGAACAAAGCTTTGAGGACTGAGTCCAAATGTTTGCCTGTGGAGCCTACCAGCCCAGAAGGTTCTGTGGATTTGTACTAGTAGTAGATTTTAAAGTACACATTCTGGGAAAAAAATGGTCTTACATCACCTCCCTAAGTTCCTACTGTCTAGCAATGAACCTCAGTTTAAAAGTCAGGGCAGGAAAGTCAAATGCAAGCTGCATGCAAAGGTGTCGGACTACACTTAGAAAGACATCTATAGAGCTTCAATTACACACTGGCTGTCTCTCTCAGCACATCAGAAAGGCACTAGGCTCTTTAATGGGATCTGTACTTCAAAGAAAGAGGAAAGTACGTGGGTGTGAATGTCCTTCAGAATTTTTCCTCTTCCTAAATAAGCCATTTAAAAGACATGGCTCCATGTGTGTAACCAAATGAATGTATGTGTATGTACACATGTACATGTCTTAGTCATTATCAAGTTTACCAATAACATAGTGACTGTTGCACTTGATCCCAAATTCTTGTTTTCAAGAAGTACGCTTTTAATGATATTTATCAAGTGTGTTATTCATGGCATCCAATTTGAAATGAACCTTTCACACAATAGACTTCAGGAAAAATTATGCAGTCATGTGGTATGTTAAGAAACAGGATCATGATACCATCCATCTATTGTCTCATCCTCCCATCTCATGGAGAAGCTTACTAATATGAGTGCTTTCATCAACTTTTCCATCTCTTTGACCACAATACCTGACAAACACAAGTTAGAGCAAGAAAGGTTTATTTGGCTCACAGTTTCAGAGGTTCAGTCCATGATCAGCCAGTTCCAAGGCAGAAACTCCAAGGCAGGGCACAAGGCAGAGAAAATCCCCTCTTAGTCATAGTGGCCAGAAGCAGAGAGAAAGAGAGGAGGAGACTAGGGGCATATATAGCCCCCAAGAACATGCCCCAAGTGACCCACCTCCTATAATCCCCCAACTCTGAACTTTCCTGCATTGAGGACCACACTTCCAACACATGAGCTTTTGGGTGGCCATTTTAACCCAAATCATAACAGTAAGTATACCAGTTGAGGGAGACGGCTCTATGCCAGTTTACCACACATGAGAAAGCAGTGTCACCAATCATCTAATTGATTGGCACCAAGAAGACTGAATGTGTGGTGGTGTCAGCTCTTCACAAAATCCATTTGGAAATCACTGCCAAATACCTGGAGTTCGTGGACCCAGAGAAATACTGCAATGGGTGGAAGTCTGCATTCCCCTGGGAAGCTGAAATTTATTGCACATGGAAGGCTATGTGTGAGAGGTCAGTACCACCTAATTCATTTTCTGGGCAGCTCAGCATAACTTAGAAAGTTCTGCTCATTGCACTCAGTACATTTGAGGTAGGCCAAGAGTTAGGATAAATTTTCTGTAATGTTCATTTTATTTCATCCTCATACCACCCCATGAAATAGAAATTATTCCAATTTCTTTTTTGCAATTAAGGAAACTGAGATATAATGGGATTATATAACTCTGCCATGGTTACACATGATGTAAGTGGTAGAGACAGTTTCTATAGTCAACCGTTCTAAACATTGCATAGCAAATGAATAGAAGCTCATTTATAAAACATTGACCAAATTAACTAATTAGTTATTTAATTTTTTTTTTGCGGTACTGGGTATTGAACCCAGAGATATTCTACCTATGAACCACACCCCCAGCCCTATTTTTTATTATTCTTTATTTTGAAACAGGGTCTCACTAAGTTGCGGAGGGCCTCACTAAGCAGCTGAGGCTGGCCGCGAACCCAGATCCTCCGGTCTCAGCCTCCCAAGTACTGGGATTACAAGCATGCGCCACCACGCCCGGCTAATTAATTTATTTTTACAATGTTAGTGCATTATTGTTCTCACACACATACAAAATTTTACAGAAGATGATAGACATGTTGGATTGATGTGAGATCAAGAATCATTGATGGCAGCTGTCATGGTGGTGCACACCTGTAATCCCAGTACTTGTGAGGCTGAGACAGGAGGGTCAGAGGTTTGAAGCCAGCCTCAGCAACTTAACAAGGCCCTCCGCAACCTAGAGAGACCCTGTTTTATAATTAAAAAATAAAATAGGGCTGGGGGAATAGCTTGGAGTTAGAATGTCCCTTGGTTCAATTTCCCCAAAAGAAAAAGAAAAAAGAAACATTGGTGTCTGCAATACCCAAACTTATTCCAAGTGATGAAATCATAATGCATTTATTAATTTTCTCCTCCCTGTTTCTAAAGCGCCAGGAGGCAGGCTAGGACAGGCAGTGTAACTGAGAAGAAGTCTCAGGATCGTCCTGGGTGAAATTATTAAGTATGTTGGCTGTCATCAGTTTCAGATTGTTTATGTTTATTTAATGTCTTCCCCCTCTCTCTGTCTAGCCAGGATCCTTTGTTGTGTTGACTTGTCATACCCAGAAAGGCTCTTCAAAAGAAAAGTTCTTTTAAAATTTCCTTAAAATCTGCCTTTCCTATGACTTTGCCAGCCCCATGGTTCTTAATATTAATATGCATCTGAATCTCCTGGGGCTCTCATGAAAAAGTTGACTGCTGCCTGTAGATTCAGGGTGAGGCTTAGGGCCCTGCACCTCTTACAGGCTTCAGTGTGATCCTGCTGATGTTATTCCATATGCCACACTTTCAGTACCAAGGCACAGGAGGACACCTGGTCCTTGGATAGACTCCCTTTGGCCATTGTTTACCAATTACTTTTTCTCTTTTCAAGCCCTCTTGATCATGCTCATTAAAATAGCAAATCTTACCCATCCTTCTTCACTGAACAGCCTTCTATCCCCTTTCCCCCCCTGCATTGTTTTTCTCCAAAGCTTTTTTTTTAACTATCTGAATTATTATCTTTTCTTATTTTATTTTAGCTCTTATCTATTTCTCCCTGGGAAGATATAAATTTCATGAGGGCACAAGTTTTCACTTTTTTGTTCACAATCATATTCACATTGTCTAGGACAATTCTTGACACACCGTAGGTGCTCAATGGGTGAATCCAATGAAGAATGGACTATCTAATTTATAGATGGAGCTAATGGTGCTGAACTTCAAGGATAACTTGTATAACAGGAAAATTGATATAAACCAAAGCAAATGGGATGACTAAATAGCAGGAATTCTAAGCAACACGGGGGAGCTTAGAATTCCTGCTATTTAGTCATTCCATTTGCACGGCATAGCCTTCAGATGTTCCCATTCAGGGGACTCCTTCAGCTGCTCCATCAGTTCCTAATGGCACTTTGAAACGTTAATTAAACTATTCATTTTTGCAAAATAAAGGCGCACGCTTGTAATCCCGGTACTTGGGAGGCAGAGACCAGAGGATCCGGGTTCGAGGCCAGCTTCAGCTACTTAGTGAGGCCCTCCACAACTTCGTGAGACCCAGTTTCAAAATAAAGAATAAAAAATAGGGCCGGGGGTGTAGCTCGGAGGTAGAACCCCCCTGGGTTCAATCCCCGGTACCGCAAAAAAATTTTTTTTTTGCAAAATAAGATCTGTATTCCTTCTACTTTAGATTGATTTGTGTAATTATATTTTCTGTTTTAGATGTTATACATTTTATGGTAGGAAACCTGTACAAAGTAGAACTCCTTTTGTTTTCAAATAAATCTGGTAATTTTTCTGTCCTTTGATACTTCCTCTTCTTATTCACTTTTATTTGTCCTCAGTCCAAGTACTGCCTTCTTCTTATGAAACATACTATCATATAGAAATTGGAATATCTATTTCTCAGTAAGGGTATTATGCAAATATCTCAACACATCAGCACTTAGGACAGTGGTTGTCAACATTATGGGTGCCCCTTCTTATGAATAATATTTATTATGGTCCCATTCCTCTCCTGAAATGATAGTCACTGATAAATAAAAAAATTAAATATTTACAAATAGTACACGTAACATGAATTAAAGTAATAAAAGGTACTTAAGGTAATAGAAATTTTATGTATAAATCCTGGCACGCCATGATATCATATTTTTTTATTTCATTTTCTCTGTCCACACTCACATTCTCTAAGGGGAGGTACTTTTTGGGTCAAAACTCTGACATAAGAATGTTGCTAATCTGCAATGAAGGAAACAAAAGAAAAGCTCTTGTTAGAAATTTGCAGCCAGGAGGAGCTAGCTATTGTAAGTCTTCAAAAAAGATACATACCTTTGATGGTATATGCAGTTTTGTGTGAGTTTTCATACTATTATTTAATTTCTCACGTGTAAATTCTGGACACCTTCATCCACATTGAACCTCAGTATGCTCTAGAGGAGCAGAAGCCCCCCACACCCTCGTGCATCCGGAGATTTGCCTGCTTGCACAGTCATGCTGTGCGGGCTGGGCTGGTGGGTTTGCTTCTCTCGAAGGGGAAAAGCTGCCTGTCGGTTACTTTTTATTCCTTAATAGACAGTATTTTTAGGCTTTTCTGCATTCATAATTCTTTCAACACCTTCCTCTCTTCAAAGTAGTCAACACATTCTTCTTAAAGTGAAGTACTCAGGATTCATACTGATGTTATTGTTAATATCCCACAGATAAGAAGGGAAATAAGATGAGTTCTGAAAACATTGGTATAAATATTTCTCTTGACATTTTCCCCAAAATTTCTTCCTCCATAATGTATCCTATATTTCTTTTTTCTTAATAAAATAATACCTTATTATTTTCTTTTTTATTGGTGCACTGTAATCATACATCATGATGAAGTTCAGAGTGAGAGGCACACATGCACAGGGTACTCAGTGAGCCCTCCCCCAGCTCCCACCCCGTTCCCTCCCTCTCCCCACGCATGACATTGCAATTGGCATTGATAAATTTGTGTATGTACATCATGTCCATTGAAGTCTCCCTCTCCCCTCCCACCTCCCTCTGTTAGGTCCTCTCCGTCACTCCACTAAGGTTTTTCTTCCTTTGCCTGGAGTCCCTCCTCTGTCCCAATTTCTCCATAGCTTACACATGAGGGAAAACATCCAACATTTTACTTTTTGTGACTGACTAATCTTACTTAGCATAATATTTTCCAGTTCCATTCATTTCCCTGCAAATGACATCATTTTGTTCTTCTTTATGGCTAAGTAGCATTCCATTGTGTGTATATATTATAATTTTGTAATCCATTCATTTGTTGATGGACACCTAGTCTGGCTCCATAGTTTAGCAATTATGGATTGTGCTAGAAACCTAGATGTGTATGTGTTATATTTCTAATAAGTTGGAACTAAGTTCCTATAGCCTATAGCTTCTCCATTTGCCTTCTCCTTCCCATTACCATTATAATCAACCAGCTTTAATCTGCTACTCATAAAGATTTTGTGACTTCCTTTGGAATGCATATTTTTGCTTAAAGTATAGATTTTAGCTCCATTATAAACAAAAGCACATGATTATTTGAATGGATTTGTCATAACAAGCAAGGTTATTATTAAATAGATTGTTAAGTAGAACAGCTAACAAAAACCATCTTTAAGAATGTTGAAGCTGTGAAAATATCACAGAGGGAAAGGGAGAAGAGGGAACGTGGTACTAAGTAGAGACAGAAATCAGCATAAGCCATATTCTGTATCACGTATTATAAAAGTAAATCTCCCTAACCTCTTCAATATTTTGTTTCCTTTTTTCATTAGAACTAACTCTACACATGCCTTGTGATTGAAATGGATATTTAAAGATGCCTTCAGATCCAAACTTGATCTTTATCACTTTCATTTTCCCTCTTCTCATGCATTTCCCTTGAACTTTGTTTCCAGTTTAGATTATCAGCATTCTAAATTCGTCTATGTGGGGATCCATGGGCCTATAGCCCTTGTGAATGCAAAAACAATTCCTGGTAAGGTGGGAGGCAGAAATCTTAAACTGTGGTTATGCATAAAAGATTAGGTTAAGAACTGAAATATGATGTCTTCCTGTTCTTGCTGGTGGTTGAATCCCCCTAATTTTTTCCTGCTTTCAGATCTAACATAAAGGGATAGAAACATTTTTCAAGTTTTCAAAATCTTGGTCTCCTTATTCAACATAAAAGCCATTGAGGCTGTCAAAGGCTTCATAATTTAGGAAGTATTAGCACCTTTACAAATGTTAACAACCTTTCTTGCAAGAAACTCAGACTCCACTGTTTTTTGCCATTGAAGAAACATTTGTTAAAACAAATATGTTGTGCTGAGACAATAGGGAGGAATTCCTTCAGATGGGCTATTCCAGATGCTTAAGATTTTGCAGATATCAACTAATTTCTTGGGTAGATACAACTTTTGTGGCTTGGTTATGGAGTGTCCCCCCAAGACTCCTGTGTTGAAGGCATGTTCCCCAATGCAGCAAAGTTCAGAGGTGGGGCTTTGAGGAAATGATTGGATCATGATGACTCTGACCTCATCAGTAGATTAATCCATTCATAGCTGTAAGGACTACTGAGAGGTGGTAGAAACTGTAGGCATGTGGATCATGGTTAGAGGAAGTAGGTTACTGGATATGACTGGGGACCACATATCATCCCCTGACCCCTACTATGAAACTTGAGCAAAAATAAATCTTTCTTCCTTTAAGTTGTTCCTATTAGTGATAAAAAGCAGACTAACATAACTGTTAAAGTCACTTAAAAAGTATGTGCAAGAGCTGGGCACAGTGGTGTCTGTCCATAATCCCAGTACTTGGGAGGCTGAAACAGGAGGTTCACAGGTTCAAGGACATCCTCAGCAACATAGTGAGACCCTCACCAACTTAGTAAAACCCTGTTTCAAAACGGCTGGGACAGGCAAGTTTACTGTTTACTCTCATAAAATATGTTACAATTTAAAAGAAAAAAGTACATCCAAAATTTAGTCGGGGCCAGAACTGCTCTTTTGCAAAGTAATTTAACATTTCTTTTCTTTTTCTTTCTTTCTTCCTTTTTTTTTTTTGGTAATAGGTATTGAACCCTGAGGCATTCTACCTCCAGGCTACACCACCAGCCCTATTTTCTTTTTTATTTTGAAACTGGGTCTCACTAAGTTGCTGAGGGCCTCACTAACTTACTGATGCTGGCTTGGAACCTGTGATCCTCCTGTCTGGTCTCCCAAGTATTGGAATTACAGGCATGCACCACCACACCCAGCTAACATTTCTTTTTTTTTTTTTTGGTACTAGGTATTGAACCCTGAGGCATTCTACCTCCAGGCTACAACCCCAACCATATTTTTTATTCTTTATTTTGAAAAAGGGTCTCATTAAGTTGCAGAGGGCCTCACTAAGTAGCTGAGGCTGGCTGCGAACCCAGATCCTCCGGTCTCAGCCTCCCAAGTACTGGAATTACAAGTGTGTGCCACCACGCCTGGCCCCAGCTAACATTTCTAATGCAATGCTTGAATGACTTTCTGAGAGACTTTCAAGAAATTAAGAACCCTACTAGGAATATTTCCTTAATCAACTAACATTCAGATTTATGAAGAGGTAAAAAATCTGTAGCCACCAATTTTTTAAAAAGATTATTCAACTGCAGGGGGCCCAGAGGAAATACAGGCCAGTAGTGAGGACATGACCCCACTCATCCTGCGCAGTAGCAGATAACTCTGCTCATCCAGTGTAGGCGCAGATGAGTGTTTAGTTATATAAGGATGACTAGGCATGTCATCCTGAGCAGCCACAGATGTGTATATAGTTATATAAGTATGACTAGGCAAAGTGTAATATGCATGTGCACATTCATATATAATATAATATTTATAATATTCATATAAATATATAATAACATATAATTAAATATTATAACAACATATAATATATAATAATTAAATATTATATATATTAATTAAATACATATAATATTTAGCTGAACCCAATTGAAATGACCCAATTGGCTAATGTAACCACCTTGTCTTCCTTGTAGCAGCAGCTACAGAATATGTCTGTGACTAATACACAAGCCAGGAATCAGACTCTAATTAATTGGCTCATGCCCATAGTCCACACAGTTTGGAATAATGCATGTGAGTTACCAGAGACTGTGAGTAAGTGGACTACTATTTAGATGTGGTACAGATCATAAGTGAGTGGGTATATGAAAGATGATGTTTGAGGCCTGGTATACTAGCCTAGATGAAGAGCCATTAAAGGCCCACATGAAGACCTTATACTGGTGGTTGGGCCCCAGGGCACTTTTGGCACCCTGGCCACCCTCCTGGTCCTGTATATTGATCATCTGGTACATGTGGGAGTGTCCGCATTGGCCCGACCGAGGGACTGGAACTGCACAGGCAGGGCACACAGCTCAAGTGGGAGCCAAAGTAGGGGAAAAGGCTCTCAGCAGGATTAGGCCCCCAAGTAGCAGAAAAATAAGTCAGGAGATGAAGGGCCTGTAAAACTCAGCCACAAATACATGTAGTATGATCTACTGGCAGCTGGATTGGCAGAGGAGAAGATAAACCACCAGCCCAATGAAGTACTCCTGGCGCTCTGGAGGCAGCTTAGCCCAAACCAAAGGCACACCCATTTCCCTCCAAACAAGGCTGAGGGAATTGGTAGAGAAATATGTGTAGCTGACTTACTCCTGGACTAGGGATTTGGCCGGGGCACCCCATTGGCAGGGGAACTGGCTGTTCTGAGGTCACATGTGGAATTGATTATCTATTGGTCCCCCTGCAATGCGCAATGTGTCCTGGCACTAATTGATATGGGAGTAGACAGTATCCTCCTTTTCGGCAATCCAGACAAATTTACCAGATCTAAGGCTGCCATAGAGGGTTATGGAAGCTGTCTCATTACAGTTTGACATGCTCCAGTGACTTGGGGAATCAGACATTTGCTTCCTAAGCACTATGACATGTTCATATCCCCCATAGCTAAGGACATCCTGGGGTGGATGTGTTACAGGGATTGACTGTGTAGACAAATATTGGAGAATACTGGCTATGGGTGCATGCAGTAAAGACAATTACTAGAGGACATCCCCATCATGCTCCCTTGCAACTCCCCCAAGCCACAAGAATTGTGAATGTATGACAGTGCAAGTTACCGGGGGCATGAGGAAACTGGACAAACGATACTAAAGCTAGAAGAAGCAAGTGTAATCCACCTGACTCCTAGCCCATTCACCTCTCCCTTGTGGCTAGTATGAAAACCTGTGGGTTCCTGGTGCATGAGAGTGGCCTCTCAGGAGATAAATAAAATGACACTGCCCTTGCAAGCACTGGTACCCAACATTCAGACCTGATGAATTGTCTGTCGCATGAGCTGGGATAGTTCCATTATGTTGTTGACTTTTCAAATGACTTTTTCTCCATTGACATTAATCTGGAAAGCCAAGAACAATTTGTTTTTATCTGGGAAGGGTGTCACTGGACATTTTTGGTATTGCCCCAGGGATGTCTGCATAGTTCCACCTTGGGTCATGGTCTGGTGGCACAGGATTTGGCCTCTTGGCAGAAGCCTGAGGATGTACTGTTGTACCATTATATTGATGATGCTATGCTATCCTCCAATTCTCTTACTGAGTTATAAGTAGCTGCATGCAGTCTCCAATCCATTCTCCAGGAATGGGGCTGGCTGTCGATGAGGACAAGGTCCAGGGACCTGGGGAGTCTGTCCAATTCTTGGGAGTTGTCTGGTCGGGTAAGACAAAGGTGATACAGAAGCAGTGATAGATAAGATACAAGTGTATCCTCGGCCAGAAACGTTCAGTTACAGATGTTTTTGTATCTTTGGGGGTTTTTGATAGGCATTTATACTCCACTTAGCTATGCTTATGCACCCCTAATACCACTTTGTTCATAAGGGGGTGACTTGGGATTGGAACCTTGAAATGGAAACTGTATTTATTGCCACCAAGAGGGCAGTGGCACAAACACAAACTTTGTGATTAGTAGACCTCACCCTTCCTTTCCTGCTCACAGTCCAAGTGGATGACCCAGGTTTTGGATGGGAGTTATGGCGGAAGCAGGCAGCTAGGAATAGCCCAATTGAATTTTGGTCACAGCTATGGAAAGGGACAGAGGCATGCTACTCTCTCATGGAAAAACAATTAGTGGCCGTAAATGCTGTCCTCTTAGCTTGTGAACACATTATAGGTACTGTGTCAGTGATGATGTGAACCAACTCCCCTATTGAAGGTTGACTGAGGTCCTGGACTAGGACCCCAGACAGGGATCGCGCAAAGGCACACTCTGACCAAGTGGGGTGTGTATTTAGAGCAATGAGCACGGTTTTCTAGTAACCCTTTTTCTGAACTGTTACATACTTTGTTGAGGCCAGTGCAGCTCCTAGTGACAGCCCCCTCGGAACCCGCAGAGTGGGAAGTACCCCATGTCCCTATTAAGATCAGATAGCCCCTATACTCACAGAAGCATGGTATACTGATGGCTCTTGTCATGGGCAACTGCCCAAGTGGGTGACTGCGTCCTTACATCCCACCATGGAAATGTTTTGGTATGAGACTAGTGCCGAATATGCCATCCAATGGGCTGAGCTCCAGATGGTCTGGTTAGTTCTTATGAAAGAGACTGGACCTTTTCATGTCTGTACAAAGAGCTGGGCAGTCTACCAGGGACTAACCTTGTGGCTGCCCCAATGGGTAACACAAGATTAGTTGATTGGGCACCACCCATTGTGGAGCAAGGATATGTGGGAGGACCTGTGGAAATGGGGCATCTAGGAAGGAGCTAAAATACATCTTGTTCCAGAGCAGAAGCCTTGGCAGATCCCCGGTAATGTTGCCACTGACAATTTAGCAAAAGTTCTGACTCTCCCGACTACCCCCAGATCCCTTATCAGTAGCACTGTGGTTACAATGAAGCTAGGATATGTAGGCACCTGCACCATGGGGCTCATAGCCCAGCGGTGGGGAATGTGGGGAATGCCTCTTACCCATGCTCAAGCACAAGATGCTGTATGGCAGTGTCTTTGGTGTACAGAACACCACCCACAGAGACTTAGGTTTCCTAAAACCATGGGACAAATTCTCTGAGGTGTTCAACCTTTCCAGGAATGGCAGATTGACTATATTGGCCCACTGCCAACAGATCAAGGACTGTGGTATATTATGACAACTATGGATACAGCCACGGGTTTGGGTTTTGCCTACCCTATGGCACAAGCTGACTAGTGACATACTGTAGCCCCCCCTTGAACAGTTGTCAGCAGCCTATGGTCAGCCCTTGGTAGTGGCAAATAACAGAGGTACTCATTTTACAGGCCAACAGGTACAGACCTTGCCTAAAGAAAATGACATACACTGGCAGTTGCATATTCCCTACCAGCTCCAAGCAGCTGGAAATGATTGAGGCTTCAACAGACTCCTGAAGGAGTAGCTGAGGGCCTTGCCCCACCACTGAAAGAGATGGCAGGTATAAGTGCCCATGGCAGTGTGGCTTTAATTGAGTGACCTTGCCACACTGGGCAGGCCCCCTTAGATAAGGTAATACCAGGAATGCCCAGTACTTTGAATGTGACAGGGAACTTGGAAGACTCCCAGGTCTGACCAGAGGTGAGGGAAGAAGCCCTCTTATTCCCTGCACCTAAACCCTTGTCCCCGGGGCCCCAAGTTGTCTGGGAGTGGCCTTGGCATGTGCAGGTGTCTCAGGAGCCATGGGCTGCATTCCTGGAGCCATGGGGCCGGGGACAGAAAGCCCAGTTACAACTGGACCCATGAATAGCTGCCTGGCCCTGCCTGGTACAGGTCATGCTTCCCCCATGGAAGAAGGCATGATTTTGAGAGGCATACAGGTCATAAGACCATGGCCTATTCCATTGTATACTGTAGAGGATATTCCTAACCTTTTGCCTCCTACCCAGGGTGTTTTGGTGTGGTACCATTTCCCTGAAGCGGCCACTATTCCAGCCACTGTTCTTTTGCAAGATGAACATGTTGCCTGCATCCTCTTGGAAAGGAAGGACTTACCTATGATGGTCTCTCTCTCTCTCTCTCTTCCCTGTCCTACTATCCAGGTTAACGACAGGGAATAGCCTGCTTTCCTGGACACACACCTTTGCAAGACTGCACAGCACTTCCCATTGCTGGGTCTGTACCAAGTGAAAGCAGCCAAAGGTCCTCCATGGCAAATCACCCCTGCTACTGTAGACAACTGGACTACCTTACGAACCTGGAACAACAGCAGCCCAGAATAGGTTGAATGACACCGTGTAACAGAAAACTTGTTGTGCTGAGTCTACAATAAGTGCTCCTACCTTGTTGGGATGTGCTATAAAAAATAGGTGGGGCTGGTTAACGGGGAACATGTAGAGGTTGTAAGCATAGCACCTTTTTGTATAGAACAGTTGAACTGGCCTGTGACCAATCGAAATGCTGGATAATTGCCCCAAGAACTATATCACAATGTTACTAATTTACCAGATACAAATTGGTGGTAGAATGGGGGAAACTAATAGGAACCAAGACCATTGATTTTCTCCCAGATGGCTATCTCTGGGTTTGCAGACATTGTAGCTGGCTGTACCACCCTACTGGTTGGACAGTAGGGTATACCTGGGGAAGGCCATGCATACAGGGACAAGTACTCCTGCATCTTTCCCATAAACCTAATAATTGGGACCCTGTATATCATTGCTGGCACTGTGTGCACCAGGCTGCATGGTGGTTTCACCTGTTAGCCTTATTCACTCCAGGGGGTGGTACTATAGATGTAGAATTACAGGTAGAAGCCTTAGGCCAACATGTTGTAGAAGCTTTAAATACATCCATTCAGGCTTTTTCTCTTTTAACAGATAAAACCACCCAGATGCAGAAGGTGGTTTTGCAGAATACAACGGCATTAGATATGCCTCCTGCTGCCCAGGGTGGAACATGTGCTATTCTCCATGTAGAATGCTGTGTAAACATTCCAGACCACCAGCAGCAGGTACAGCAAGCCTTAGTGAAGATGGATGCAGAGATATAGGCTATTCAGGCCTTACAGGGGACAACCTGGTGGAACTTACTGGGCTCCTCTTGGAGATTGACTATCCTCACCTGTGTGACTGGGGATTAATAACCACTTGTTGCACCCTCTATTGTTGTTGTGGTCTTTGGGCCCAATGCCATACTCCCTGGGTCAAGTTGTGCACCGCCACCCTAGGGGTTGGAGTGTGGGGGCTCAGAGGAAGTACAGGTCAGTGGTAACGACATGATCCCGCTCACCCCATGTAGACAAAGATGACCCTGCTCATCTCGTGCAGCCGCAGATTAGTGTTTAGTTACATAAAGATGACTAGACTGCTCATCCACGCAGCCACAGATGTGCATCTAGTTATGTAAGTATGACTAGGCAAAGTGTAACAAGCATGTGCACGTCACCACTGGTGTGAACATGTGCTATTTTGCCCAGAACTCAATGTAAGGTTCAGGTCCTTGAATAAAGTTGCTGTTTGTTCTCCTCCAGATGATGACTCCAGCTGAGTTCTTTTCACTGAGGATCTCATCGCTGATACTTCCCCTGCAACTGCACTTGGCCTGTGATAGGAGCCCTGACAAACCGAGACATGGACTACCATAAAAACAAAGAGCAGATGCACTCCTGGGCCTTAACTCATAGCTTATTAGCTATTCAAAGCTTTGTATGTGCTAATCAGCTTCAGAGGTCAGGTGCAGCAATAGGGCCAGGATGCTAGAGATTAGAAATTAACAAGCAACATAAAGGATAAAACTGTTGCAGAGTCACTGGAAGCAGCGAATTCCTGAGACCCTCACCATGCTAGTTGCCATGATTTGTGCTTTCTTCTACCCCCCCAGCGATGTGCTCTTTTAGCCACAAAACTCATCCTTTTCACAAAACAGATGTTTATACAGGATGTAGCATCATATGAAAACCTAACTTGGCTCCAGGCTGACAGGCTGGCCTGCCCTCCTCAGAACTTAAAGTGCCTTCACAGGAAAAGAAGTCAAAACCACTTCTTGAAATGTACCTAGAGCTAACATTCCTAAGCTCTTACCCCCCTTGCTAATAGCCCTGCTCTTAAGAACAAAGTTCTAGAGCCAGGTGTGGTGATGCACTCCTGTAATTCCAGTACTTAGGAGACAGAGACAGGAGGATCACAGGTTCCAGGATGGCCTCAGCAACTAAGTGAGACTCTGTTTCAAAATAAAAAGAGCTGGGGGTGTAGTTCAGAGGTAGAACATCCCTGGGTACAATCAGGAGTATAAAACAAACAAACAAACAAACAAAAACATTTCTCTCCTTTGTCCTGGGAGCAGGCCTAACACTCTCCTGGGTCACTGATAATGTCTCCCCTCTGCTCAAGCAAGAAGTCTCAATAAAGAGTCTCGATCTTCTTGCAGTTGTGCTTTTTTCTGGTTCTTCTAATGGAGAGCACAGGAACCCACAAATGCAACATCAGAACCAATTTTATTTTTCCTTCTTTTCTCTCTCTCCTGCTTTCTTTTTTCTTTTTCATTTTCTTTTCTTTTGCTTATTTTACCTAAAAGAAATCTTTAAATTGTCTTACTCAGAGCTTACTACTCAAGATTAAACTAAGATTTGAGATATTATTGTAATCAATTTATCTGAAAAATTATTTTAGCAAGTTAGCTGAAGTCTCCAAATTTACCAACATACAGAGCCTGGAGTTACTTTTAACAAGATATTGCAATACATTTCTGTTTTTGTGGCGTAAGTGAGAGCTAATAAAAAGCTGGCTTGCTGCGGGCCTTGTTAGTCATTCACTTTGAGGTCACCTCGGTCCGGCTTGGGAGGGGCACAAACTGCCCACCCAAGTGGAGATTTCTGCACGCAGACAAATCTCCAAGGACCAAATGAGATGGATAAGCATTGACCCTGACAACTTCCTTGTTTACCCTTTCCTTCCCTGATTCATCTCTGATAACCTTGATGTTTTTCCCTGACTCACCCAATGACTGTTTTGCTGTTTCCTGAGATTAATAATTTCTTACAATATTTTGGTTATAACTCTTAATAAAAGCAAGATGCTGGTGGAAGGTCAGGAGGGGAGATATCTCTCTCCTCCCCAGACCCCTCAGTTATCTTGTCATTTTGATTCCGTGTTGTTCTTGAGAGAGACTTCTAATCAATCAATCAACATCAACACCATCCGCTACACTGGCTCATTTTATTCCAGGTACCAGTTTAAAAAGTTACTCTGAGAAATTAGAAGTCAGTACCATTAATTCATAGGAACATAGAATGTCAGGTATAGAGTAAATAATCATCCCTTTAAAATATTCAAAACAAGTCTGAATGGATGGATTTGATCATTGTTTTTATGAGTGTAAAAGTAACTCAGGCTATTTATTAAGCTATAAGGCCATTAGTCCTGTAGAAACAATATCACAATATCACAGATTTTATAACTTAAGAGTTGGAAGCTGGGAAAAAATTTATATGTATATATACATATATATGTGTGTGTATATATATCTGTATATATATATATATATATATATATATATATATATACAGACATACATACATACATATATCTCAAAGTGTTCTTGGAACAGTTCAAAAAGGCCTTTAGAGACAGTATATGGGCCACATACAAAAGTAATCACATTTTGGTTTTGATCATGAACAGTGATACTAAACTAGATCATTTACCCAATTAAGAAAATATGGCTTCAAATAATTTTTGGCTGACTCCTAAAATAGGACTGCTTTTACCAGGAAGAGATAAATCACAGTTTAGAACACTTCTATCAAGTTGCTGCTGGCCCTGAAGGGTGTTCTTAATTGGGAGGTTAAGCATATTTTGATGTATGGTGTCTTTGGGATATGTGTTTAGCATTTTAAGATGATTAATATGAGGAAGACAATCACTTGAATCTTTCATACATTTTCTCATAAGACAATATAGTTAATGTACATTAGATCCTTGGTTTGGGGGTGTATGCTATATTATGTATGCAAGCCTTTTATCTATTAAATACTATTTAATATTTCTCAAATTAAGTACTCCATTATGTTAGATATCAGGAAATCATACTTAGAGCAATTCAGAACTGCACATTTTCAATAGAATTGTAATATGTTAGGCTGGCAATAGATCTTAGAGGAGTTAGACAAACATCCTTTATTTTTAAATGCTTGGAAACCAAGACCTTGAACAAATACATTACAAGAAAGAAATGAAAATACATTTGGCAAACTCATTTTAGATCTCTCAAACTTCTCTGAGTTATGTTCCTTCTTCCTTCAAAAGCGAATCTCCCATTTCTGAGGAATTTCCCTTATAAGTTATATGAGAACTAAGAAAATCTCTTTGGCTCTACAAATCTGATTTTAACAGTAGAAAACTATGATCAGCCCGGTAAAAGGAAAGTTTGTATTCTTTAATACTCCTTTATTATTTCACAAACAGAAGTCTGAATAACTCTAAAGTTGTATTCAATTGCATGAATCTAATAGAGAAATAAAATAGATCTAAACTTTTGAGGAATTATATGTGCTAATTTACTCAGATGTGTTCAACTGAATAAAGAGCTTCCTCCACTCATATGTCATTATTAAAAAAATACAATAAAATAAAGAGCTATTTTCCTTTGGGAGTAAGTGACCGTTTAAGATACATTAGAAAGAAAATAACTCCAAAGCTTGTTCACCTTTGTCAGTCTTTGGAAGGGATATCTCCAGTAAGGTTTGGAGAACTTGTTTCCTTATAACAAAATTCATTTCATCACTTCTATCCCTTCGTACAGGTTCTAAGTTTTACCTTCTCACACTCTTTCTTTTCCTTTATAATATTTGTCTTATAAAAAATAAGTCAGCTTTCCATTTCACATTCCCCTTCTTAGCAATCCTAGGGCCTTCCTTGAGTCCTGCATCCTTGCAAACAGTGTGAGATTGCAAATATCCCCAATTTTTGCTCACAAATTATTTTACTTCCTGTCACATTAACAATACACACATTTAAACATGTACTTTTCTGATTGATAGTCTTGCCTTTATAAACTTAATATAAAGAATAGAGCTATAAAACTTTTGGGCTGATCATAAAAGCCCTTTGAGAAGGCTTTGAATCCTTATTTAACATTCAATTCCATTCCTTTTCAGCCTCTGATATGTTCCAGCTGCAATGACCTGCCAATGTTCTCAGTGCTGTTCTGTTGAATGTCCCCACTTTAGAAAAGTAGGTTTCAGAGTCCGGCATGGTGGCCCACACTTGTAATCCCAGTACTTGGGAGGCTGAGACTGGAGGATCCGGGTTCAAGACAGCCTCAGCTATGTAGTGAGGCCCTCTGCAACCTAGTGAGACCCTGTTTCAAAACAAAGAATAAAAAAATAGGGTGGGGGTATAGCTCGGAGGTAGAATGCCACTGGGTTCAATCCCCAGTACCACAAAAAAAAAGGAAAGTAGGTTTCATTTGTTCACTAATTGCTAATTCTTTCTCTCCCAGTTAATACATTACTCATTCTTTGTACATCAAGGACTTTGAAAATAAATTCTGAGCCGTATGTGTAGGTTCTTTTTTTAAATTTTTTGATACTGGGGATTGAACTCAGGGACATTCTACCTCCGAGATATGCCCCAAACCCTTTTTAAAATTTCTTATTTTGACACAGGGTTTGGCTAAGCCGTTGAGGCTGGCCTCAAACCTGTGATCCTCCTGTTTCAGCTTCCCAAGTACTGGTATTGCAGGCATGTGTGACCATGCCTAGCTATATGTAGGTTCTTTTTTTTGTGTGTGTGGTACCGGGGATTGAACCCAGGGGCGTTCTACCTCCGAGCTACACCCCCAGCCCTATTTTTTTATACTTTATTTTGAAACCGGGTCTCACGAAGTTGCGGAGGGCCTCACTAGGTAGATTGAGAGAGAGAGAGAGAGAGAGAAAGAGAGAGAGAGAGAGAGAGAGAGACAGGAAGAGAGAGAGAGAGAGCTGGCTGAGGCTGGCCGCGAACCTGGATCCTCCGGTCTCTGCCTCCCAAAGTACTGGGATTACAAGCGTGCTCCACCATGCCTGGCTATATGTAGGTTCTTTTAATAACATCCTTATACAATTCTGAAGATGAAATGGGGTAGATCTTGACCAGGCTTCTATCATAACAATATTTCAAATCTCCGTTTGCTCCTGCTGAAGCCTAAACAGGGAGCAAGGCCAGGATCAGCTGTGTAAAGGTTAGATCCCGTCTTCATTTAAAATTGTAAGAATTGGCTCATTATTGACTATTACATTAATTTTGATTTTTAAATGTATCATTTGTCTTGTTATTGAGTTTTTGGCACCTTGAATTTTGAGCATGATATAAATGCCTTACACATGTTACCTGTGTTCCAGACCTGCTAGGAAGATTATCCTTGTTTCTCCTCATTGTTTGGTATCAGAGAGAGAATATGTTTCAGTGTGGAGAAGAGGAAGCAGTGATATTTCATGGAGACAATAGCCCAAACTGAAAAGCAATTTGGTATTATAAAAATCACTAATATTTTCTCCTAGACAGTTGTAATAAAGTGATCTTTTCTGGTGACAGATTTGTGAATATGCCATGAAATTTTTTCTACACAGAGAAACTCATGCCTTTCATACCCTAAAGCTAAGAATATGAGAAAGAACAAAATGACACAGAGTAATGAAAACATCAGTTGTCTCTGGAGAGGGAAGGAATATGGCTTTTGGTTAGAAACTTCAAAATGGGAGGAGGAGGAATATGAATCCTCTGGCTGGATTTGCTCCTAAATCCTTCGCAAATTTAGGCAAAGTCATTTATACTTTCTCTTTGAAGCAGGGGGATCAACTTAAACATTTGTCTGCTTAACAAAACAAAACAAAACAAAAAAACCCCATTTGCTAAAAACAAAAGAATTAAAATTGCTTAAAAGTCACTGATTTTAAATGACATTAGTAGGTATAGGTAACCTTGAACACAGCAGCAAACATTTTAAAGAAAATCTCCAGCCTATTTTTCAATTAAAAATACATTGAATACTGTTATATTCATGTATAATTTGGTACATGCAGCCATTCACACTTCCTTAAATTTTTGACCATTCTTTTCAAGATTTAAAATAGCTCAGCATTCAATTATTCTATTCATGGTATATCCATGAGTAATTTTTTTAAAGTAGGCTTAGCATGTAATAAAACTTTGCTAGGTGTAGGTGCATATGAACAAAATAACCATACTTGATTTTAAAGGCATATGTTCTAGAAGGATAGAGGTAAAGAAATCTTGTTCAGAGAGTTTCATATTATAAAGATGGAAGTGAAATCCATAGGAACAAACCTAGTAAAATCAGCAAATATGAAAACCTAAGCAGAAAAATAAGTATAGTGATTTTTAAATAATCCTGAAAGATAATTGAGATCACTTTTACTTTGAAGTATAAATAATTCAGGTTTTGAAATAATGCATGTAAAATTTTAAACTCCTCATATTAATTTAGTAGCCCAAGTTCTATAGAACTTACCGAAATAACGCGACTGTGTACTTTGTAGTGTCCTGAAAATACTATGGTCGTTTAAGTTTATAAAATTGCAAAATAACCATCTTTTCAAAGTGGAACAGCATTCATTAGGGAATCATTCACTTATGGAGGAGTCGTGGAGACCTGGAGAAGAGCTTTGTATGTGATACGTAGAGTCTATGGATAATTCTACCATTTACCCTCATTGTTTTCAGGAATGATCGCTGTTTATCCTCACTGTGATAAACTTTATCTTAGGCTTTGAGGTCTGATTCAAAATCCACTTGAATGAGGAGGTTCTACCACTATCCAAAAGCCTTTCCAAGGCCCAAAAGCTATAACAAGATAGTTTTGTACAAATAAATTACAGGACAATTATTTCTTATCCTTATAACCAGCAACACCAAAATGGTGGTGTTTTGAAATTAGACAACAACCACATGCTAAGGAATTGCAAAACAAATAATAAGATAAACTAAATGTTACTATAGGGAAGAGGTAAAATAAAAGAAGGTTGTGAAATCCATGTTCTATTCAAATCCCTTTCATTTACAGTTATAGAATATCTATGGTTAATTTTATGATGAATCTCAAGTATAAGCCTTTTTGGAAATCATATGATATAAAAATAGGAAGACAGAGGTAAATCTGTACTCATTAATAAAACAAAACATTTGATTAGAGTATACTGATAAAATAAAATATTCATGATTTTAGTTTATTTTTGTTGAATTTATTAATAATCTTTATATATATTTATATATGTATGGCTTTGAGCAAAGACAAAAGAAATACTCTAACTCATCCCTGATCATACAGTTGTTGTAAGAATCAGCTATTTTACTATCTTCCCAGCAGCAAAAAGACCAATCTTTTCAATAATACATTTCTTTCTGTACAGATTAAAACTCCATACTTATGGGCTTAACTATGTACAGAGAAAAAGAGTTCACTTTCAACTAGCAACGAACCTTTATATTACAGGAATGTGAATCATTTTTTTCTTAACCTAAGTATATATACATTCGTACATATATATGTATATAATTTACCCTGTACCATTTTATTAGTTTAACATATAAACCTTATTTTTTCCATTCTATTACAAAGTGAATAAAAATTGTATGGTTGCACTGAAAGACCATGCAATTCAATTTTGCTTATGTTTCCCAATAGTGCTCAAAATAAAAAAACAAAAATTCATATATATATATATATATAAAAATATTTCACTACCAAACCCATTAATCCTATCAAATGTAAACCTTTAATAATTTAAAGGAGCAATGCATGATCTTAATAAATTGAAGTTAATTCTCATATTTTAATAAAATAAAGGAGTTTTGTACTGATATGTAAATGGCCTTGCAGCTTTCCCATAGGTTCTAGGTAGGCTGAACAATTCCTTCCTCACAGCATTCTTGACGTGCCCTCATTTGTCGCCAGCATGTTAATGATAACATTACATTGACTAGCATTGTTGATTATGTCCACACAAATTGGGATCTGTTAGAAATTAAACAGAAGAACTCATTTTGGTATGATAGGTATTATATCCGTTAAAGGCATAACAGGCAGCGTGGATCCACTTTAAAGTTTTTGCTTTTGTTTTTGCTTTCTCTCCTCAAGTCTATCTGGAGGCCCTGCCCCATATAATGTGTGATCTTTGTTAAGTTCTTCTTACATGTGTCGTCAGTGTCAGTGATACGGAAGACCTCCACTTAAGTCATTCTCTTAACTTGGGCTATTTACAGAAGTCAGGTATTAGAAATCTTCCCACTGTGTTCCAGTCATCTGCCACATTCGTGGGATGCATTAGGCACAAATGATTACTAAGGGACTTCTTTGAGAAGAAGCAGATGCTCCCAGATCAAGGAAACAATCAAGGAAACAAATGAACAAACAAACAAACAATGCTCACAGACAGTCCACTTCACCCCTGCTCTCTATCACCATGTCCTTACTATTTTCAGCACACTTAAAATAACAAACCTCCTATCTAAGGTCTATGTTAGTCACCACATGCCTTAAGATTTTCTAACCATTTAGTTACAATATACATAGAGCAAAATGTGTGTTCTCAAACAGATGTGATGATATATTGCATTTATTTCTTTAAATGAACACCACAGTGAACTACCAACTACAATGAAGACACAGAACACACTTTCAACTCCAAATCAAGTTGTGGTTTACAAATAATTCTTTAAATCATAATAGTAGTAATAATATAAATGAAAGTGAAAACCTCACTTCTAGACTTAAGTCAGAGATCCAAGTCAGCCTTATAAGAATTTTAAGATAGGCAATTAATGACTTTTTATACTTTACTAGAAACAAGAAATACTGTAAGCCTTTCCTTACAATGACTGATTTGAACCTATTATTTTTCCCCCCCAAAAAGCATGCAGGGTCTAATTTTAGATGCTTGATTATGGAAATCAGGAAGAAAAGTAATGATTTTTGGTGTAGTACAAGCAATTTGTAGATTCCAGCATACAATTTTGCATAAAACATTGCAGGTTTAAATAATATCGTAGGTTTCAAGCCATTGCATTACAATTGAATAATTGTCACAATTAGGTTGTGTAAAATTTAAAACTCTAAGTTTTGAAGTGAAGCAATAAAACTAAATTCTTAAACAATGACTTTTACCTTCATACGACACAGAATTGCTATTTTTATTTGGGTTGAAAAAGTTATTTACAACTAACATTGATTGAGTCTTGGTAAAAGTCCAAAACACATGAAGACAAATATTCCCTCAGCTTTCTGAAAGATCAATGAGCATGTTCGAGGTTAGAGATTGTCTGAGTGGTGGCAATGCTAGTCTCCTACAGTGGCCAAGCATATAATAATGTGTTCTTTGACCTAATTCAAGATTGAAAGCACCAAAATACAATTTAGATCTATAAAATGGGGATTCGCTATTTCATCCCTCATCAATAGTGATTGACAATTTAGAAGCAGAGACACCGCTAATGAAAGACAGTTTGGTGCTATTTCGGAGTTCATTTAAGTTGCCTTTTTTTTTTTTAAATCAGAGTTTTGTTCCCCACTGAATCCAAGAACTCTTTTGTAAAGTCGAGAAATACATATATCAAAGGAATTAAGTAAAAGTAGGTTAGAAATAAATAATCTTACAGCAACATTTTAAATCCTTTAATGAGTTAAAGAAAGGAAGACATATAACACTGAATGCTAAACAGGTCTTTTGAACTTCTCTTGGGAATTTAGATATATATATATATATATGTATATATATATTTAATAGTATATGTGTACATGTTTTTACATTTTGCATGTAGGCCAAAGCTGTCTAAAATATCTCTTCATAGTAGGCTAGAGGGATCTATCAGGAGATAGAATAAAATAACATCTGAGGATATTCTCAGTTTATTAGAGTATTTCTTTCTGCTTTGACAATCAGCAGGGATCATAAATTCGAAGCAAATCGTGGCTTTTCTGCATCTGGGTCTGTGTTTAAGACTGAGGAAGGCTCCCTCTGAAGAGCGGATGCTGGTGGAGGGGGTGCTGGAGGGACTCCTCGGTTGGGGGGAATGGCTCCTGACGACATCTGTCTGAAGAGGGTGACTCGCGGCGGGACAGTGCTCCTGCCCCCGGCCTGAAGGCCCGCGCCGTGGACCGAGGCCACGGGCTGTGGGATGGAGGCCAGGGACTCGCCCACCGTGGGATGAGGTCTGGAGATCAGGGTGGACACCTCGTGGGGCAGCGAGGGCTGCGAGGCCGAGAGGGGCCTGACTTCGCGGGTCAGGCTGGTGTTGTGAAGCGCCTGCGTGCTCTTGTGCACTTCGTTCTTGGGCGTGGAGCTGCCGGGGGTCTGCTGCGGCTGCTGGGGCGGCGGCTGCTGAGTCTGCGGGGCCTGGGGCTGCTGCTGCTGCATGAGCGACAGCTGGGAGGCAGTGGGCGAGGCGTAGTGGAAAGTTCGCGTGGTCAGCGGGCTCTGTACGGGAGGGCTGCACACCGCCGTGGTGTAGGAGCAGGGCGAGAGGATGGCCGACGGCTGGGGCGTCTGTGTGCTGGGGCTGGGGGAGTGCAGGTTGCTGTGAGACAGGCTGGTCGCTGTGTACACGGGTGGAGATTGTGTCCGCATGCGAGAGGTCGGGGTGGTGGTGGACGATGTGGAATTCAGGTTTGGCATTTGAGGGTAGTTGATTGGAGCGATGGCCTGCACCATCTCCCTGTCGTGTTTCACAATCTGCTTCAGGATCTCATTCTCCTGGTTGTTGAAAACCCCAGTGTTCAGATCCTTCTGGAACTTTTGCAGAAGAATGGAGTTTTTCTTGCCTGTCAGCAAAAAAAAAAAAAAAAAAAAAAAGTCACTTAGCCTGTGTACAACTGATGATAAAAGTCACTTAGCCTGTGTACAACTGATGATGACGTCATGTGAGAAGGATTCCTTGAAACACAAGTAGACTAATATTTTGTAGAAGAGGTTTAGAGGAACTCACCGGTAGATAGCAGTTGACAATGCAGTGTGCCTTGCATGCTTCCTATATCTCTGGCAAATCTTACCTGCTACTGAAGCCAAGTTGAAAAGCATATCAGATGGCAAAAAGCCTCTTCTCAGAGGTAATGGAGATATTTAACATTGGGGCTACCTTGAAGAATGGGGAAAAGAGGGGCTTTCCAATCAGACTGTGCCTGAAATTGATATTTGAATTTCATGATGCATTTTCAATGAAAGCCAATGGAGAGACAAGAACTAACCTTAGAGCGCTTGCTTTGTGACAGGTAGTCTACAAAAGGGTTTAGTAGAATCTTTGATTTAATCTGAAATCCTGTAAAATAGGATTTTGTAATCTCATTTTTACTAGAAAGGAGAACCCAACATGGGAGGATTAAAATCAATGACCAAGGAAACATGGGGGGAAGCTCACTAAGTGCTGCGTGCATGTATGTATTTGTGCACCTGTGGTGCAGATAAAAGAGTGGCTGTGACTGAGTTATCTGGGTGCTTGCTACAAATGCAGCTTCCTGGGCCTGACCCACTTGCTGAACCTAACCCTGCGCTTTACTAAGACTGCAGGAGAGTCTATCTGCAAGTTTGAGGAATACAGTATCAGGTTCTTATCTTTTGATCAGCACCAATGATTCTCAATCCTAGCTACATGTTTCCCTCATGTCTGGAGCTTTGGAAAGTGTTAATGTCCACCCAAAATGGCAAACCCTACTACTTCAATTTGAATGACCAGACGTGAGGTCCAGTTTTGATGCTTTAAAGGGAAATTTCTCCAGGGGATCCTGATGGGCAGCCAGATTGAAAACCATGTCATGATCATGCCTCTCCTGCATGGTTGCTGTGAGCGCCAAGGGCCAGGGTGTGGCCCACTCTCAGCTCACCCTAAGGCCCCAATAAACATTAGCTCTTCTTCCTGCTGTCATCTTTGGAGTGGTTTGCAATAACTAGACATTTGGTGGCAGAATAACAGCTAGAATCAATAATAGATTGGTGAAAGAAGGGAAAAACAGCAACTTTTCCACAACATCATTGATGCAATAATACCCAAGTGAATGTGGGGACTGAAAAGTGAATCAGTTCACTGTGTTGCCAAATAAAATATTATGAAAGTAATGAAGCATATTTTTCAAAGTGGAAATATATGGTTTTCTTGACTGCTAAGAAAAGCAACCATTTTAAATTACTGCCAAAATAGTTACCTCTCTTAAAAAAATCTGTCCTAATTTCCCAAAGAACAATACTCTTAGAGTGGTAATAAGTACAAATGCGTATTTTTAGCATGTCCCCTTAACTAACTACAGTGTACATTTCTAAGCAATGGTCACAAAACTAAGAAAAAATAATACTACTTTGTGACCAGCTGAGTCAGCATTTCCTAATCTAGGTATCTGTAAACTTAAAAAGAATTAATGTAACTTGTGTGTGTGTGTGTGTGTGTGTGTGTGTGTGTGTGTGTGTGTTTGTGCGTGTATGGTACCAGGGATTGAACTCAGGGGTATTCTATCACCGAGCTTCACCCCTAGCCCTATTTTCTAATTTTTATTGTGAAACAGGGTCTCACTAGGTTGATGAGAGTCTCACTATTTGCTGAGGCTATCCTCAAACCTGCAATCCTCCTGTCTCAGCCTCCCAAGTACTAGAATTACAAGCATACACCACCACACCTGGCTTTTTAGTATAACTTTTTAATGCACTGTTATAATTTTGTAAGGATCAAAACTGAAAATGATTTGTGCTTACTAGCAATTCTATTGAGTCTATAATTGATTGCAAACCATTTATACAAACTTAAGAATTAACTTCAATAGTTTAGATGAAAGTGAAGTTATAACAGATCAATAGAAATTCTCTATTGAAATATGCTAAATTTCATACTTTAAAGATCTCTGGCTGGTTTAGGAAAAAACTCGTATACTCAGAAATTAATCTCTGTGTTTAACATGAACACTCATACTACAAAAAGGAAAGTTCTTTTCAAATTATGCAACGATACTTTCAGGAGTACCTGCTTCCTTTATGGCTTCTGTTTCCCTGGTTCACTAAGTCCTGCTAATTCTCTAGGCTGTCAAAATGAAATTCTAACATGTTTGTTTCCTCTAATGATAATGTCCAAATTCTACCTTTAGTTTTACTAATCCAATTGGAAAGCCTTGCATGGGTATTATTCTATAATCCAGAGGGGAAAGGGGATGTTGTAACAATATATCATTCTAAGTCCTAACCTTTAAGAAGAATGAAGCAGTTGAGGTACATGTCTGTTTATTTCTAACTGATGCAAGTCCCCTTGCTTTTAAGTCTGTTTATTCCTCCCTCCCTCTTTCTTCAACAAATCTCTTTTGTGCCCCAGGTACTATGAATGTAATGGTGAATAACACATGATCTCTCCATTCACAAAGCTTAACATCTCAAGAGTAATTACTATGATAAAAGTGCTGTGATTGGGGGACTTCAGACATAGCAGAACATATTCAGGGAACTTAGCCTATTGGGGGTGAGAAGTCAAGAGACGATTTCTACTTGGAAATGATATCTAAACTGAGTAATGAAGGTTGAGTAGAACTAAGCTGGGAAAATGGGCAGTGAAGGGTAGGGTCTGCAAAGAGGGTTTAGGTTTGGAAAATGAATGCATACCACCTTATATCACATCAGAGTATTCCAGGATACCTAGGGAAGTTAACAGCAAGCCAATCTTATCTAACTTTAATAGGGTAATTATGCAAATCTTTAAGCTACCTTCACTATTGGGGTCTAATTTATGCATTTTTATTTGTAATACACAAAACATTAAAATACATTGATTTTGTGAAGTAAAACATCTATGTTGGGATTTCTATCAAGGATTTTTCTATTTGAGTCTGTATTACAAACGTTTCAATCAGTTTCTGCAGATAGCAATTTAAATAACAATTTTTCATTTTTAATATAGTAATAAAATATAAAGTTGGCCCTTAAATACTAGAAAAAGAACCTTGTGACAAAATTTGGTTTGTAATGTAGACTCATACTATTGTATTTTTAGTTCTAATTTAATGCTATTTAGGATTTGTATCAGTACTTTTTACCTGCATATTCAAACTGTTTGTATATCACTTGGCATATCGGATTGTGTAGCTGGTAAAAACAGACATGAATAAGTAAACCCAGTCAATTTAGGAGGGAAAGATAAGACTTTTGATCTCTCTAAAAATATGGCTACAGCTAATTGCTATTTCTACACAAACTAACAAGCAAGCTATGAATTAGCATTTGGAAATTATTCTTGCAAATTTATAATACTCTAGTAGATTGTGCATGAGGACGGTAGAAAACTGAAGAGTACCTATCCGATCTAGTCGGTCAATGGCAACTGTCTCAAAGGCTCTCCTCATCATTGGATATTCCTCCAGGACCTCATTGAAATTGTCCACCGAAAGAGAATAAAGACGACAATATGTATCGGCTCGAACACTGGCAGTGCGGCGTCCCTTGGTCAGCAGGCAAATCTCTGTGAAAACAAGAAATAATGATTGGCTTGGAAATTTTCTTTTATATACCATTAAAGCCTCTTGCAATTAAAAAGAAAAAGAGGTTCATGATATGAAAATTCAATGATTAGCAGTATTTTCTATTTTATCAGAAAATTTCTTTTGACAATTAAAAGTGACTATCCAGTTGTTAATATTAATTTTAAAAGTAACACTCTTTTCTAAGCAATTGTAGGTTTTGGTTCAAATGGAAGGAAGAGTTATTTATCCTTCAACATTTACTGTAATAATCCATAGATAACAAAATAAGAAAAGATTCAGAAAGGAAAAGAAAAAATCAACAATGGAGTTGGTAAAAGAAATGATATAAATATGAAGACTGGGAGAATTTCAGAAGGACATCTGAACTCATCTGAGAAGGTAGGAAGGACTTCATAAAATCTCACCTTGACCACTAGTTACATTGTTGCTCATTAGTTAATATGTTGTAAACTGAATACAACATAGTATGGAGTGTTTGTTTATGTGTGAGTACATGTGTGTATGTATGTGTGTGTATATGGGTGCATTTGGTGTTTGTGTAGGAAGATCAATTCATATTGGTCAATATTTAAGCAAATTATCATACCATATAATTTACCTGGTACTATGTAAACAATGTAATAAAAGAAGCATTTCAACAC
This sequence comes from Glis glis, assembly GCA_004027185.1. Classification (NCBI taxonomy): domain Eukaryota; kingdom Metazoa; phylum Chordata; class Mammalia; order Rodentia; family Gliridae; genus Glis; species Glis glis. The sequence goes on from PVJS01002875.1 coordinate 49,832, forward strand.
TACCCCAAAATTGAATTCCTGTGTCACTAAAGTATTTATGGCATATTATATAACAAAGGTTTTAAAAGTTTATATACACTTCAACCCAGAAATTTCACTTGACAGTTTACCCTAAGGAGATAGTGTATAATTAGAATGATGTTTACACCATGATATATATTATGCATGTATCTGTACATCTTAAATATATGGAAATGCCTTAAATAATTAACCAGTCAAGATTCATACACAAGTTCATAGTTGCTGGATGAACTATGTGATAGTTATTAAAAATCAAACTTTTAAGGTCTATGCATTAATAGTAGAAGAACATGAAAACTTAATTGATAAAAGTGGATATGCAGAAGAATGAAATTAGACCCCAATATCTCCCCCTGAACAATAGTTAACTCAAGATAGATCAAAGATAGAAATTAGACCAGGAACTTTACAATTACTAGAAGAAAACATAGGACCAACTCTCCAACATGTAGGCACTGGTAGAGACTTCCTCAATAAGAACCCAAAGCTCTGGAAATAAAACCGAGAATCAATAAATAGGATGGCATCAAGTTGAAAAGCTTCTACACAGCAAAGGAAACAAGAGTCTGAAGATAGAGCCCACAGAATGGGAGAAAATCTTTGTTGGCTACTCTTCTGATAAAGGACTAATATTTAGAATACACAAAGAATTTAAAAAACCTAACACTAAAAAAAAATTAAAAATGATAAACTGAACAAAAGAGACACCTCTCAAAAGAAGAAATACAATTGACCAACAGATGTATAAAAAATGTTCAATATCATTAGCAATCAAAGAACTGTAAATCAAGAGTACACTGATTCCCTATAACTCCAGTTAGAATGATTATAATCAAGAATTCAAACAATAATAAATGCTGGTGACAATGTGGGGAGATAGGAAGTCTGTTGGTGGGAATGAAAATTAGTACAACCATTATAGAGATCAGTATGGAGTTTCTTCAAAAAGACTAGGAATGGAACCATCCTATGACCAGTTGTACCATTACTTAGTATCTTTCCAAAAGAATTAAAGTCAGAATACTATAGTGATACATACCTATCCATATTTATAGCAGCACAATTCACAATAGCCAAAGGAAAACAAAAATGTGTTATATGCAAACATGGAGTTTTACTCAGCCATAAAGAAGTACAAAATTTTGTCATTTGCAGGAAAATGGATGGAACTAGAGAATATTGTGCTTAGTGAGATTAGCCTGTCTCAGAAAGTGAAGGGTTGTATGTTTTCTCTCATATGCAGAAGCTAGAGAAAAAATAGGAAATATAAGGGAGTTCTGATAAACGAGGATAGAGACCAGTAGAACAGTGGAACAGGATGGGGGAAAAGAGATGCAGAGGGAAAAAAGGAGGATTGAAGAAGGGAACAGTTCAAATAATGCTATAGGAATATATGAAGATGTTATAGTTAGATATAAAATGTCCCCTAAAGAGCTCATTTATTAATGTTTGGAGTTGATGTAATTGAGTCTCAAGGGTTGTAATCCCAGAAGTGAATAAATCCATTATACTGCATTTACCTGGGTTATGGCATGGACCAGTAGGGTGTGGCTGGAGGGGGTGCATCCCTGGGGATATGACCTTGGATTATATATGGTTCCTCCTCCCCCTGCTCTCTCTCTCTCTTTCTTCTGGCCTCCATGATGTGAGGAGCACATTCCATGTGCTCTCCCTCTCTCCTCCTCCCGCCATCATGCCTTGAGATCTGCGGTCCCTGGCCTCACATGGACTGAACCTGAAACCACAAGAAAATACATCTTCTCTCCTCTAAGTTATATGGTCAGTCTTTTAGATTATAGCTGTAAGAATGCTGACTCAAACAGAAAATGGGACTGAGATTGGGACTGCTGCTATATCTAAGTCTGTCCATGTGCATTGTGACTCTTTAGAATTGGTTTGTAAGAGGAAATTGGAAGGGCCAGAATGTGGCTAGAAGAGCAGATGATAGAGATTGTGGAGAGGAGATTTTGGATGGCAAAGAAGATTCCATAAGAAAATGGAGTAGAAAGTAGAGGTCATATGTGTTACATTTTGGCAAAGAACTTATCAGCATTTTGTTCATGTCCTGAAACTTTATGTGAGGCTGAAATTAGAGACAATGGGCTGAATAAACTGGTGGATGAAATATCAAAACAGCAAAATATCCAAACTGCATTATGGATATTGATGTCCACATTCAGTGAACTATACACTGAATTTCAGGAGCAGAAAGTAAAGCAGAAAGACTTTATAGATTTGCAGTTTGGCCGGAAAGGTATGTGTAAAGCTGGGGCTCAGAGAGACGATGTCATGGGAGGAAGTAAGATGGCTGAAAGGAAGGAGGAAGCGGTGGCTGTGATGAGGCAGGGCCAGCAATGGCCATGATGGAGGTGGAAGATGTAATTGGGGCCAGGGGCAGCCCAGATGGACTTGGGTCCAGTGGTCGCCTGGATGGAGCAGGCCCAGCAGCTGTGATTAAAAAGGCCCTAGCAGCAATGATTAAGGAGGGTGTGACTACCTTACCTGTTGGCGGCCCTTCTCAGAGCCCATGTAATGCTGCTTTGCTAGTAAAAGGAGGCCATGGAGACTTCCCCCCAGATTTTAAGGAAAGGTCTAGGAAGCCGGGCAATGGTGGCATCAGGAACATTTCATGTGGAATGACCACGAGGAAAGGGTGCTAGATGCAAGCCATGGAGCAAGGCTGGAAAAGCAGTAAACTGCCTATTGCAATCAGCCAGGCCTCAGGGGCAGAGCTGCCTAGGCCCCTTGGAGATCAGTTTTATGAATATAAAATCATATCATCTATAAACAGAGCTAATAATACCTATCAAAATACCAAATGACATTCTTTATGGAACTAAAAAATATTGAAATTCATATAGAAGCAAAAAAAGATCCTGAATAGCAAAGCAATTTTGAATATAAAGAACAAAGCTGGAGGCATATTGCTATCTGACTTCAAAATACACTGCAAATCTGTACTAATCAAAATCTCATGATATTGGCATAAAAACAGACACACAGCCCAATGGAACAGAATACAATGCCCAGAAATAATGTCAGGCATTTATAGCCAACTGACTTTTCACAAAGGTTCCAAAAACATACATGGGAGAAAGAACATCTTCTTCAATAAACGGTGAAGAGGAAAAATGAATATTCACATGCATAAGATTGAAACTTGACTCCTATCTCTCGCCCTACACTAAGGATCAAAAATCTAAATGTAAGGACTGAAACTATAAGAGAAAGAGATAGGGGAATTCTTCAAAACATGTGTATAGGCAAAGACGTTTTGTACAAGATGGAGAAAGCACAAGCCATAAAAACAGAAATAGACAAACATGAATTCATCAAACTAAGAAGCTCTGTATATCAAAGAAACAAGAGCATGGAGAGACATCCTACAGAATAGGAAGAAAATTTTGCAAACTATGAATCTAACAAAGGATTAAGACAAAAGACCTAAAACATATAAGGACTTAAAAACTTAATAAAAATAACAAAAAGCCCAATTAAAAATGGGCAAATGATATGAATATGCACTTCTCAAAAGAATAAATTCAAGTGGCCAATAACATGTGCTCCACTTCATTAGCCATTAGGGAAATGCAAATCAAAACTACAATGAGATATCATCTCACCCCAGTTGGAATGGGTGCTATGAAAAAGACTAAAGATAACAAATGCTTGCAAGAATTTTGAGAAACGAGAAATCTTATTTACTGTTGGTGGGAATGTAAATTAGAGCAGCCATTATGGAGAAGAGTATGGATGTTCCTGAAAACATTAAAAGTAGATCTTACATATAAGCTAGAAACCCTACTATGTGGTATATATCTAAAGGAAAAGAAATCAGTATGTCAAAGAGACACATGCAGTAAAATGGATGGAACTGAAGAGTATCATGCTGAGATCAGACAGTCTCAGAAAGCTAAGTGTTGTTTTCTCTCATAGGTGGGAGAGAAAAATAAGAAACATAAGGAAGTTCAAATAATGTGGAGAGAGACCTGTAGAATAGTGGAAGGGAATTGGGAGAGGGGAAAAAGTGTATTTAGGAAATAAACAGTTGAAATAATACTATGGCAATATACGAAGGTGTGGAATGCAGAAGGAAGTACACCAAGAGTGGTGTGCATGCGGTTTGAATCACACTGAACTTTGTTATGATGGATAATTGCAATGCAATAATAAATAAGTATACAAATATAAATATCTCTATATATAAGTGTATAAATATATATAAATCTCTCTATATCTATATCTATATCTATCTATATCTATCTATCTATCTACATCTATATCTATATCTATATCTATATATATACAGAGAGAGAGAGAGAGAGAGAGAGAGAGACAGCTGTACTCCCATATTCATAGAAGCACTATTCAGAATAGCTAAGAAATGGAAACAACATAAGTGTCTATCCACTGATGAATGGATAAAGAAAATGTGTACATACATACAATGGAATATTATTAAGCCATAAAAAGAATAAAATCTTATCATTTGCTGCAACCTGAATGGACCTGGAGATCATCATGTTAAATGAAATAAGCCAGGCACAGAAAGCCAAGTATCACATGATCTCACTCATATATGGAATCTAAAAATGTTGATCTCACAAAACTTTAAAGCAGAATGGTGGTAACCAGAGGCTGAGGAGAGTAGATGGATGGGGTGTGGAAAGGCTGATCAATGATACTAAGTAACATTTAGATAGGAGAAAGAAATTCTGGTGTATTATCACACAGTAGGGTGACTATAGATAGCAATAATTTACTGCACCTTTCAAAAAACTAAAGAAAGCATTTGCTGGGCGTGATGGCGCACGCGTGTAATCCCAGTACTTTGGGAGGCGGAGACCGGAGGATCCAGGTTCGCGGCCAGCCTCAGCTCTCTCTCTCTCTCCCTGTCTCTCTCTCTCTCTTCTTAGTGAGGCCCTCCACAACTTCGTGAGACCCGGTTTCAAAATAAAGTATAAAAAATAGGGCCGGGGGCGTAGCTCGGAGGTAGAACGCCCCTGGGTTCAATCCCCGGTACCACAAAAAACAAAACAAAACAAAAAAAAAAGAAAGCATTTGAAAGTTCACCATAAGAAATGACAAATGTTTCAGGAGATAAATGTTTAACCACATTTAAACATTACACAATGTGTACATGTATTGAAACATTACATGGTATCTCACTAATATGTACAATTTTTATGTTTTTATGTGCCAGTTGAAAATAAATTTTTAATTAAAATAAAACATTTAAGGAGATAGAAATGCCAACTGCCTCAATTTAACAAAGACAGATTGTATGTATGTATTTAATTTTCACACTGTACCACAAAAATACAGGCAAGGTAAAGATGATAAATTTTTAAAATTCATCCAAAAAAGAAAACAAAAAATGGATGCAAGAATCTTACTTGGTGGTGAAAATGCCCTAAAACATGATTTTTGGGATTTGTTTCATAATTTGGTAAAAATTTAAATAGTCCATCTTAAATGGATGAATTATATATGCAAATGTTGCCCAAAGACTATAAGAGATGAAAAGGAAGAGAGGTTTTATCTTTATTTTTAACTTTGAATTTCTTGTTTTCTGAGCTCTTTTTCTTTACTCCAGATTCATCATTTCTGCCTCTGTGTCAGGGTCTTCCCATTATTGTTTATTTATATTTAAGGATGGAAACTCTGGTGATGCTGCTGCAGAATGTGTTGGTTCTGAGTTTTTTCACAGGTGAATAGGAAGAAGTTTGTCCTCACATTTCCCTAGACCAAAAAAAGTAGGGTTTCACTCTATCATCACTGCCCTGCTGTCCATCTTGCTCAGGAGCTGTAGGAAAGAACCGCTGCCATTCCTGCCTCACCGGCCCTTCCAGGACAATAAATGACTGGCTACAGGCTGTTCTGCATACGGAGGGAGGAAGGGATGGAGAATCAATTGCTTCACAAACTGGACTTCATCACACATCACCCTCTTTTGGCCTTACTTTTTGTTCTACCTTCTATGCTCCTGTTGTCTCTTAGCTAGGAAGCCCTGTAAGACTCTTTGTGGTATCTACTCTCTCCTTGGCCAGAGTCCTCCATATCTTCAAAGTTTCTGTACTTTCCTTGCAAGATTCATCAGTAATTACCAGTGTAGTTTCAATGCATGTTTATGGATACCTAAACAGCATTGGCTTATCCAATAAAATAAATGAAATGTCTGGCTAGGGAGGCCATGCCATCTCACATCCCATTCTTATATCTACTTTTTGTCTTCCAGAAACATGCCATCCTATCTCATTTCCTTATTGTTCCTAATATGCACTCATGCATCAGGTCTCCTTGTGGTTCAAACTAATATGCTATTCTACTACTTTTAGTTTGGTTTCTGGAAAGTGAGAAGGTAAAGACTTGCTAAGAAGATATAGACATATTCTAAACTTTTTATTCTTTTTGTTTTGTTTTGTTTTGGGTACTAGGGATTGAATTTAGGGGCATTCTACTTCTGAGCTACACCCCCAGCCTTTTTAAATTTTTTTAAACAGGGTCTATGTTTCTGAGGGCCTTACTAAGTTACTGAGATGGTGTCTTGATCCTCTTGTCTCAGCCTCCCAAATACTGGGACTACAGGCATGCACCATCTTGCCCAGGAATGTGTTCAGATCTTAAATAAGAAATGAACTTTTGTTTATTTTCCTCATGCTTAGAAATTGTCGGGATTCTTTTTGCAATGAACATATATTCATAAGCTTCTTTTTTATTTTGAAGGTAGAAAAAGCCACCAGTTAGTATGAATATCACTTTAAAATAGTCCAGTCTTTTTTAAAGCCTCTATATGACTAACAGAATTAAGAAATGACATACATGTAGCAATGATTAAAAAATACAGACTTCTTATGTTAAAAAGTCTTAGATTTCATAAATTGAATATTCAAATTCAATATGAGTGGATCAAGTGCTTCCCTGTGAAATAATTTTCTCTTATTATTAATTCATTTTGAAAATGCATTTACTCAGTAAACATAGCCCTGTGTTAGATGTTGACAGAGTTTTTGTATATTTGGTGTGTGTGTGTGTGTGTGTGTGTGTGTGTGTGTGTATGTATGTATGTGTGTGTGTGTGTGTGTGCTTGAATAAAAGATGGGGAGAGAAAAACTGATTAAATCATATATATTCCATATTATCCTTTAGGTTCCTTAGATATTATGTACATATTAGTTTATCACTATTTTTATATTTTTGTGCTGAATTTTATGATCATCCTTTAAATAGTGGTTGTACCCCCTTGATGGTTTAAGACATTTTAGAGATAATAAAGGCCAACATGAAGTGATATTCTTAAGTTTTAGATAATATAATATTGGTGCACCTGTAAGGTATCTCCCTTTTGTAATAGACTGTGGCAAATATTGTATGTACCTTCTTATAGCAGCACAATGTATCTCAAAGGTTTTTGTGCAAAGTATATAAAGAAGAAAGTATCATAGGATTTGGTAAAATTTTCTTCAATATAGATGTGAGCAGCCAAGAGTGGTAGCACATGCCTGAAATCCCAACAGTTGGGAGGCTAAAACAGGAGGGTTGCAGGTTCAAGGCCAGAGCATGATAACTTAGGCCCTGTTTTGAAATAATAAATATAATAAAAAGGTCCAGGGGTGTAACTCAGTTGTAGAATGCTCCTAGGTTCAATCCAAGTAACACACACACACACACACGTTCTTTTTCATCAAGTAGAAAGTTAACTATTTTTCGGGTCTCAGGTTGACTTCATAAGGAAGATAGAACAAGCTAGGTGCAGCTTATAAGATGATAGCTTTTTAAAAGGTGTATTTGCATATTTTTTAGGATCATTTATTGTTCCAATCTTTCTGCTTTTTTCCTTGTTGCTTAGTCCCTGGGAACTCAATCAGAAATTTCCTAGTGGGCTAATCCCCATCACTCACTTAAGAAACTTAGTGCAATTTCTTTACTCTCTTCATCTGTATATTGTATTTGAATCTACAATTTCTATATTATAATCAGGTATGCAAATAATGAGAACATGACATATTAAATTTAATTTAGTAGGATTTTCCTGGTTTTCTCTTGAGGGCATTTATGGAATGGTTAACGAGTTATTTCACCTGGCTAAGATAAAAACTGGCAATAATATATTTTGCCATAAGCACAGCAGAAAACTCTCCAATTTCAATACCAGGAAGAGTGTGGCCTGAGAGATTACATTTGGCCTAGCACATTGTATGTCTACTTTTAATAATCTTTAAGGTATGAGAAGCATCATCTGCCCAATGCCATTTTTGCTGACATTTGTTAACCCTGATTATAAACCTTAAGTCCACCTGACATTCCTGTCACCTATCTAAGCAGTCATTTTACAAGGTAAGGGCAAAATAGCTTCAAGCATTTTGCAGTTTGGAAATATTTCCCTGACCTCTGAAACAGCTTAACATTGTCGTGACACAGCAGTAATCAGTAACTCATGACAGAAATTTTTAAAGTATTGTGTTTAACCTGAGTTTCTGAAATTTATGGGAAAAAGTGTGGTCATATGCTCATTGCAATCTAAGCAAAAGCTGCTTCCTTCTTTTTATTTTATTTTATTTATTTATTTATTATTCATTTATTTATTGGCAGTACCGGGGATTGAACCCAGGGGCATTCTACCTCCGGGCTATACCCCCAGCCCTATTTTTTTATTCTTTATTTTGAAACAGGGTCTCACTAAGTTGCGGAGGGCCTCACTAAGTAGCTGAGGCTGGTTGGGAACCCTGATCCTCTGGTCTCAGCCTCCCAAGTACTGGGATTACAAGAGTGTGCCACCACGCCCACCTGCTTCCTTCTTTTACACCCGATACCACTAAACAAAAGCAATTCTCTATTGCGTATTAAAATACTAATTTTGGAGAAATATCTTAGGTTTCTAATCTGTTTTCTCATAATTACATGCAAGATGACTTATCACTTTATGATTTCCTTCTATCTTTTTATTTGTAGTCTTTCTGTATTTATCCTAGTGAATTAGTAAAATATTGCTTCTGTATGGCATAGGAAATGGTAACATCTGGCCTAAATCAATTTGCATATCAAACTTGGCTGGTAAAAGCACTTTGGATATTAAGTGGAGTTGAATATGGATCTAAAGACATTTAGACCGAACATTAACCAGATGCAAATTTTTAGTGTTTGATGCATTTTGATGTACTTGAAATTTTGTATAAATTTTGAAACATTAAATATAAAGAATTTTTCAAATATGGTTATTATAAAGGAATGATTATTATGTGGCATCGTGAACCTTTTCTCTGATCTTGTCTAATGGGAGTTTTATATGTTTCCTGTACCTGTGTGTTGAACTTGTTCTATGTTTGGTTATTTTTCTGATATTACATCTCTGAAAAGATTTTTGATTCCATTGTTTTTGGCTTCTATCCCCTCTTCTATGCCTATAATTCTCAGGTTAGCTCTTTTCAAGTTGGCCCAGATCTCTTCAATGTCCAACTCATGCTGTTGAATTGTTTTTTCTAAATTATATACTATATGTTCATTTTGGATGGTCATCTTCTAAGAGTGAGATTCTGTTTTCATTGTGGTCTAGTCTACTATTGATGATTTGTATTGATATCTTCATTTCATTTATTGCATCTTTCCCTTCCTTAAGAGCTTCTTTTTGATTGATGTTCAGGGTATCAGATTCTTTGTTGATTTAATCTTTCATTCTTTCAGGCTCTCTCTGAACTCTTTTCAGAAATCCTGCATCATTTCTATTATTAATATTCTGAATTGTCCTTCTGGCATTCTCTGCAACTCTGTGTTGGTGGGTTTTTGTTGTTGTGGGATTTTGGGGACTCATTGTTTCCTTGCTATTCTTCTTTCTCATGATTTCATGTTTCTTAAGTTTATATCTTTGTTGCTTTTGATGATTCTCTCTCACTCTGTGGATTTCCCACATCTAATCTCTCTCCCTTTATAGTATCTTATTCTGGTGGTAGATATTTACTTTGAGGAATGCCTTAAAAGTGAATAGCCTCTGCTGTATGGATATTCTCAACTTTCTGTTGAATATTTGTCACCCTTGAATGATGACTTTGAGGTCTGTGTCCATATCACCCCACTGTCGTACTGCCTGTAGATTGTCAGTATTGGGTTGCAGTTACTCCAGGTCTCCATCTGTCTGCTGCAATGGTGATGTTGATGGGTTCCAGATGTTAAAGTCCAGGGACCTGTCTATCACATGCATAATAGGAAGTAGGCTCTGAGGTGCGAGCAGAGCAGTTTGTGCCCTATGTGTTTTTAAACTCAATGTGCATAGTGCTGGGCAGTTATGTCTGTCAGCAGTTGTTAGTTTGTCCTTCCTTAGTGTCTGGCAGTCCTTCCTGTTGGTTTATCTATCTAGTTCAACCTCAGCAGTAGGGGTTTAGAGGAGTCAGCTGATAAATACAAGGGCTAATTGTATTGTAATTAATGGTGAAGGGTGAGTGAGGAGGAAGGATCTAGAATAAGGATAAAGTAGAATAGGATAAAGTAGAAAATAGAATCAAGTAGAATGAGAGTTTGAGTATAGTTAGGTACCCTGAGATTTCACCTAACCCCAATTAGAATGGCAATCATTAAAAACACAACAAATGCTGGTGAGGATGTGGAGAAGTAGGAACTCTAATAAATTGTTGGTGGGATTTCAAATTAGTGCAACAACTTTGGAAAACAGTGTGGAGGATCCTCAGAAGAATGGGAATGAACTTACCATATGAATCATCTATACGACTCCTGGGTATCTACCCCTCAAAAGAATGGAAACCAAACTACCAGAGTAATGCATGCATATCTATGTTCATAGCTGCACAGTTCACAATTGCCAAACTATGGAACCAGCCAAGATGGCAATCAACAGATGACCGGATTACAAAACTATGAGATATGTACACAATGGAATTTTACTCAGCCACAAAGAGGAAAAAATATGTCATTTGCATGTAAATGGATGGATCTGGAGAACATTATGCTGTGAGATTAGTCAGTCACAAAAAAGCGAAAAGTCAGATGCTCTCCCTAATATGCGGAAGTTAGGGAGAAAATGGGACATAGGAGGGACTCCAGACAAAGGAGGAAAAACTTTAGATTAGTGAAGAGGGCAACCTAACTGAGGGATATGGGAGGGGTGAAGAGGGAAACACCTCAATGGAAATGATATACATACACAAACTTATCAAAGTCAATCACTATGCTGAGCACTGAAAGGAGGGGAGAGGGAGGGAACAGAGCGAGAACTGGAGGAGGGCTCAATGAGTGCTGTGTGCATGTATGCCTCTATCACCTTGAACCTCATCAAGATGTATGATTACAATGCACTAATAAAAAACAAAGAAGAAGAAGAAGAAGAAGAAGAAGAAGAAGAAGAAGAAGATGAGGAGGAGGAGGAGGAGGAAGAGGAGGAGAAGAAGCGTTCCTCAGTTGTTCACTCCATCCTGGAACTCATGTAACATTGATTTGGGGTTGGTAAAGTACAAGCCACAAGGCAGTAATGGTGAAATGATGAAACTTGATTCCCCAATCAAAAACAAGCTAAAATAATTTCAAATTATGAAGATTGATATTGACTTATAATTTTTATAAGTCCATTATAATTTTTCCAAAATAAAAACCATAATTTTTTTTTGCGGTGTCAGGGATTGAACGCAGGGGCATTCTACCTCCGCGCTACGCCCCCAGCTCTATTTTTTTATACTTTATTTTGAAACCGGGTCTCACGAAGTTGCGGAGGGCCTCACTAAGGAGAGAGAGAGAGAGTGAGAGACAGGGAGAGAGAGAGAGAGCTGAGGCTGGCCGCGAACCCGGATCCTCAGGTCTCCGCCTCCCAAAGTACTGGGATTACAAGCGTGCACCACCACGCCCGGCTAAAAAACATAATTGTTTAAAGCCAAAAAAGGAATGAATATATAGAGACAGATTATATATCATAATAAATATTCTAATAACCAGAATACTCAGTTTTGATTTTTCTAAAGCTATAGCTCACCATTTCAATACACATAGATTCAATCTGCAAAATTACTAGTGTCTTCTACAGATGCCATGCCAATTATTATTTATGGTTATTTAGATCTTCTAAAGTTATTAACTTGTCAAGCAAATCTTACCTCTCCCCATGAGTTTCATCAATACTTTTCTTTAAAAACATGTGAAGTAGGGTGATCAGCTTGGTGTTGAGCTGGTAGCAGCACCTCAGACCACTTATGCATTGGCAAAGATGTGCAACTGACTAAAATAGTTCCTATGGGGTGCTCTGCACACACCCTGCTGATACTGGCTAAAACATTAGTTTCCTTCATTTTTTTTCTTATATTCCTTCTTTTTCCCTGTAATTCTTGGTGGTTTTGACTCTTCTAGCTAGAACCAAGGAAAAAGTAGTGCTTAAGTAGCTCTCCAAATTTGTGAAATATAACTATCATTTCCCACATCCTTGACATTTTGTGTGTGTGTGTGTGTATGTGCGTGGTACTGGGGATTAAATCCAGGAGCATTCTACCTCTGAGCTACACCCCCAGCCCTATTTTATTTTTTTTTATTTTGAAACAGGAACTAGCTAAGTTTCTTTGGGCCTTTTTAATTTCTGAAGATGACCTCAAACCTGCAATCTTCCTGTCTCAGCTTCCCAAGTACTGGGATTACAGGTGTGTGCCACCATGTCCAGTTCCTTGACCTTCTTGCAGTGAATTTTTTCATAACCTAACTATCCCAGTTCCTTCGACTGAATTTCTAGTAAGATGGTTTCACACACATGGGCAACCTAACTTAATTGTTCGGAGAATTTACCTTTGAGCCTCCTCTCTCTTAATCATCTTTTCTCTTAGTTCTTACAACACATTATTGAACTCACTTGTTTATAATTCTCTATACTAACCTATAAGGTCCATAAAGGCAAGTACAACAATCACATTTGCAAAGTCTAGAGCCTACCAGAGATGTACATACATAATACTGGGTTCAAGAATTATGGAATGAATAAACCAGTCAATAAATGAAAAGCAGAATGACTTGTAGCAAATTGGAAATATTCTCTATAAAATGAAGTGTTCATGGTTGGACAGAACATTCCAAATAGTCATAGCTTTCTGAGAAGCTTTGTCCCTACCTTCTACAAGTTCTGAGGCTCTTATCTGGTTCCAACTGATTATAAACATGTTTATGACATGACTGTTTCCTTTTGATGGCTCTGGGATGTTTTCATTAAGGTTCACATTTTCCACTCTTTAGTCTCTCTTTCCTTCCATCAGTAAGTTCTTTGTGTCTTTCACAGATGTGATTCCTTCAGCTGCCTAAGGTTTGCATAAGATCAGCTTTACACAATAACATTTATAAAATGGTATATAATTATAGATTTATACTACTTATTTTTGACAAGTAAAATACTTGATAGACTCTAGCTCAGTAATTCTCAGAGTATCTATTAGGTAGATAAGAAACAATCACTCAGCCATGTTAGTCCATGCGATTGGAATGAAAATCACATAAAAATATCAAAGCTAAGAAGGGCAAGACCACAGTTTTCTTGCTTCTATCAAGCTTTAAAAATCCACCAGATCACTTGAGATTTTTTTCCCTTTGATTTTTAATCTACCAACACTCAACTCTTTAAAAGTTAATCAAACACCTTGAATTATAAATGCCCTTAAAAAGCAGCCAGCTTTTAAAAAATTCATCAAATGATTTCAGCTCTTAGATACCACAAATGTATTTTTTTGAAGTGATACTTCACAGCTCTGTTTTCCTGTGTGGCTTAATATGCTTACACAAAATGGAAAAAAAAAGCACCAGAGAAATAATAGTTTCCATATAAAATACATTCATTATATATTTATGAGGCAAGTCTACTATAGGAAAAAAAGGCTTTTGTCTCTCAAACATTTCACCTGATTCTCTCTGTCTTCAATATATACCATACATATCACAATATAAAATAGGGATTTAAATGTACACTTTCTTGGTTTCTTTAATGCAAAAACAAGCAATCAACTCATTCAGGTTGGATTATTTACTGCAGTGTTTTCTTGCTTCAGTATACACAGGAATTACCTGGGTAATTTGTTACAAAGCAGATTAGATCTGGGTTTGGTGGCATACCCCTGTAATCCCAGTACTTGGGAGGCTGTGACTGGAAGATTGCAGGTTCAAGGCCAGCCTCAGCAACTTAGCAAGAACCCGTTTCAAAAGTAAAAACTAAAATAGGGCTGGGGGTGTAGCTCAGAGGTAGAAAGCCTATGGGTTCAATCCCCAGTACCAAAAAAAAAAAAAAAAAAGAAGAAGCAGATTCGGATTTAGTAAATTGAAAATTGGGCCTGAGGTTCCGCATTTCTAACCATCTCCTGGGTGATACCAGTGATAGTGTTTGTGGAAATGAGTAGCAATCAGATTTACATCTAAAGCAAGGTTCCTTGTTTAGAAGAAATTGGAAAAGTGAGACAAAAGGAATGGAAATTAAAGGATAACATGAATTCAAATCAACATACGATTTTCCTATAAGCAGCACCTTGAAACTACGTGGAACACAAAATAAGTCAATGACGTTTTCCTGCCTGAAAGAGTTGACAATTAGAAATTCAAGCGTAATATTTTAAAAAGCTTAAGAATACTTCCAAAGCTAACTTTTCTGCTAGTAACTATATACAAATTTAAATATACCATTCATCACAGTATATGCAGTTTTATATATCATGGTTAACACCAACGGCCTTGCTTGGGCTTTGAAAGAAGTATAGGGATTGCATTGTATTGGCCATGGAGCTAGAGAGGACAGGAGAAAAGGATGGGGAAGGGAGAGCCGGACTTTAGGATGAAGTAGTATCATGAGGATAGGTTCAGAGAAGAGTTTGGAGGGGGATTTTCATGGAATGGTAAAAAGAACTGCCTCAAGGGGTCACAGAAGTTTGATTAGGCATAGAGAATGTTCCTCCAAAGATAAAAATCTGGGTCTTGATCTACAATGCTATTGCTGGGGTTTTAAGGAAGGAATCTGGATATAAAATACTATTTTAGAGAAAGGGATTACATGGAATCGAGTGGGGAATTCCAGCCCTTTACATATCTTGCCATGTATGGGAAAGGCATCTTCTCTTTCTCTAAGGTATTTTTCCTTTCACATATTTATGATACAAGAATATCTATATTTGATTTGTAAAACAAGTTCAGAGGAAGGTTCTTAACAGCCAAAACAAAGATGTGTAAAGAAGTGTTGACAATAATTTAATATATGAGTTGTTGGGGATTTGCCTGAATTAAAGTCATTGCACTGAGAACAGAAATAATCTTTTCCAACCATCACTGTAAAATGAGGATTCGGTAGAACTTGATGAAGTATCCACGAGTTTGAAGCTGGACAGAAAAGGAAAATCTTAAAGGCAGCTGTCCTGAGTGAAGATAAAAGGTCTGTGGAAAAATGAAGCAAAACTTTGACATCCAGAGATAATTTTATTTTATGAAACTCTTCCTTACACTAAGTCAGTCGCTCTTTTCTAAAAATTCTATTATAAGTGGTATTCATGTGTGTACAGTTAGCAAACTTTTATCTTGGGATGTAGGAAACCTGTGATAATCACTTCGGGCATGCCTGGTACCTCCCGGAGAGAAAGTCATTTACCCCCTGGCAGCAGCCCACACCATGTCCTGGCTGGAGAGCTCCTACTACTGGAGATGCTTTATGTCAGATTGTGATGAATAAGGGCGTTCAGTCATACTATTTTGTGGAGAGATTTAAAGTGAGGATGAAGAGCTTGAGAAGTCCATGTGTGCATGAGTTATGGGAGTGGGGCATCCCTAACTTGGCTCTGGTCCACTGGACTCACTTTGTATTCCTCAGAGCCATTCCCATTTGCCATAAAGTCTGCCTTTGAAACTCTTGAGATGGTTTACTGTGTTTCTATTTTTCCTGTGCTTCCATGCAATAAACGCCCCCACTTCAGCTAACCTCAGCTTGACTCTGCTAGTCAACCTGAAAGCCCCTTTCACATACCCATTTCCATCTACGACTTCTTTCAGGCCTCGATGCTCACACCAGCCCATTTGTTAAAAGCCTCTACGTTTTCTTCTTTTCTTTCCTTCTCTTGTCAGATTACAATGAATTCTATATGTCCAGTATAGGAGTAGCTATAGAGAGGTCTTAAAGTGAGTAGAAAACTAATATTCTATTTATGGAGTTCTCATTTTCTACTTCTAAGTAATCCAAGGTATCAGCAGAGAACCCAACTGGAAATCTCTCTTTGTGAAAGGTAACAACAAAAATTGATTACACAAATAAAGTAGCCCTATTATTACCTCCCTTCTAAAACAAACAAACAAACAACCTATACTCACAAATTAATCCTAACAAAAGTCAATTATCTGTTGATTTTTTCCACTCCAAGAAACATCATTCTATAGGGCAACTTATGAGCAAATTCAACATAATTAAAAGCATAAAAATGACATCAAACTTCTAAATTTAAAAATTTTGTGTGTAGAATCAAGTATGTATTGATAATAAGAAATAATCCACAACAGTAATTAGCTACTTTTGATAGTAGTATATATTAGTTGATAGAAGTAAAATGCATATGTATGAAAGGGATGATAATGATACATACAATATATTTTGCACAATAATTTTGTTGATATCATCTTATTCAGAATGAGTTAAATTTTGGGAAAAAAAGCTAGTTGTCAAATAAGGGATTGAATCAGGAATTCTACAGCAAAATCCCACCACGGAATATCTGTACTGTGTTTTGTACTGAATTAAGAATTTTTTTTACATTTTTTAAAGGGTTTTTTTTAAAAGACATATATATGACAGAGATCAAATGTGGCCCTCAAAGCCAAAGTATTTATTATTGCCCTTTATAGAAAAAAGTTTGCCAACTTCTCAATAAAATAAAATTTCCCCTTAGAAATAAATATCCTTTGCTGGGTATCAAACCAAAGGGATTGAAACCAGAAAACTACAGCAATATATGCATACCCATGTTCATAGAAGCACAATTCACAGTGGCCAAATCATGGAACCAACCTAGGTGTCCATCAACAGATGAGTGGATTACAAAATTGTGGGAAATACACACAATGGAATTCTACTCAGCAATAAAGAAGAACAAAATAACATAATTTGCAAGAAAGTGGAAGGATCTGGAGAACATTATGTTAAGCGAGATCAGTCAATCACAAAAAAAGAAGGGACATATGTTTTCATTAATATGCACCACCTAAAGAGTAGTAGGGTCACACAAGGGACTCTGGTTGATAATGGAGAACCCTCAGCTGAACAAGGGAAGTAGTACAAGGGAAGGGGGAGGGAAAGAAAGAAGGGAATTAATTGAATTACTATCATAAATAATATGTACATGTGAAAATATACCAACATCATTCTTGGTACTTCATACGGGTGGGGGGAGGTGGGGGGTCTCTAAGAGCTGTGTGCATATATGTTAACATCAAATAGATATTCATTGCAATGTAAGACTCCAATGCACCAATAGAAGCACGTTAAAAAGAAGAAATAAATATCCTTCATTAAAACTTAGTCAAATAACAAAATCTGGAAAGAAGAGAAATCAGTGGACCAAAAATGTATAAACCATATTCTAGCTTATGATTTTAAGCAAAGTAAAGCAAAAACTGGACCAAACACCCTAATAGTTATTCCAGACTATATACTATCTTTTATATTGAAAACCCCAAATTCTCTTGACTCATTATTTTATCATTTATTATGATACAAGGACATCATAAAAACTACTGTGGAAGATGACCTGGCCCTCATACCAGGAAAAGAAACCTTTTCATTCTTCAAAAGCTTAACTAAGAGGTGATTGCATTCTTTTCAAACCAGGTTCAAAAAAAGTCTTGCTTCACCACATACTCAATAAATCAGTGCTTTTATTCCCAGTGTTTGTGAAGAAGGAACAACTTTTTAAAATGATAGAAGTCACAAAATGCTCTTTCCCCTTATTGTGTTAATGTTTAAGTTGTAGAAAATTGTAAATATCTGAAAAGATAGGCTGATATTATACCATTAGAATACTAGAAGAGTACAACATCATAGCTGAATAACCTAGAATAGTGTAATTTAATAATGTAATAAACCTTCATTTTTGTTCATCAGACAGCTTCAACAATGATCAGTTCATGGCTAGACTGGTTTCATTGGTACCTTACACATTTTGCCTTTCTTTTATTATTTTGGAGAAAATTTCAGACATATTATTTCAACTCTAAAATTTCAACATTCATTACTAAAAGATAATCTTAAAATAAAAATCTCCATAAAATTATTATTACACCTAAAATACCAACTATAATTTCTCAATTTTATCAAATATTCAGCCAGTGTCCAAATTACTAAGCAGGAACAAATTTTGTAAAGAAGCTATTTCTCTATCATGTCCCAACTCCCTCATCTTCCCAGAGGAGCCTAAATAGAAATGTCCCCTAGAAACTAAAGCATCTAAAATAATGAAAACTAAGTTCGGAAAGATAAAAGACATGTAAGTCATTATAATACTGTACCAGGATAAGAAAAAGATACTCATGTATCTCAAAGACAGATACTGACTTATTTTAAG
Source organism: Glis glis (assembly GCA_004027185.1). Taxonomy (NCBI): domain Eukaryota; kingdom Metazoa; phylum Chordata; class Mammalia; order Rodentia; family Gliridae; genus Glis; species Glis glis. Next base: position 68,398 of record PVJS01002875.1, read on the forward strand.
AGTACCAACTGAAAATAAAAAAGGATTTTGTTTTTGTTGACCAGAAAGACATGAATAAAATGCCCTAATCCTAGAAAATTGATTCACCTACACAAATCTTTGTTTATTATATTTTCCATCGTAATTATCATCATTTGTAGAAATCCTAAACAGAAAGATGGATGACACCTGGAAATTCAGAGGTCAAGTGAGAATGCAGGAAGATTTGAAAGGATCTAGGGATAAAAACAAAACCAAAGCAAGAAAGACAATTCTTTTTTTTTTCATAGTACATACTCATTTGAGGGATGTATTTACATCGATTTTTTTAAAAAATTATTTACCATTACATAAGATTTAAATCCTTGAATTAGCATGGTAGAAATTCCAAGAAAATGAAAAAATCTATATTTTTGTCTACATTTCAAATAAATACAGCACTGTAGAAATTCCATCTTCTCTGCTTCCTCAGGGTTTTGCTCACATGATGGTCACTAGAACTACACTTACAACTTTTTAACAATGCATTAAGTGGTTGTGATGAAAATTCCTGATTGCTGAAAAATCAAGAAAACTATCATGGAGCTAAGAATACAAAGAGATAATACTGATGATAAAGATTAGCACAAAAAGCACTGTTACAATAATGTAACTCATAACTTACATTTCTTAATGTTACCTGACCATTATTAATTACTGAACTTGTGCTCCAATATATAAAACTGATTAAGAGTGTCTAGACTAGGGTTTCTCAGCCTCACCTCTATTAATGGTTTGGGCCAGATATATCTGTACTAAACATTATAAAATGTTCAGCTTTTTGTTTTGCAAAAGTGGTTTTTGAACCATTGTAAATGCTCAGCATCTCACTGGCCTATATCTACCAGTTGCCAGTAGCAAATGCCTTGCACCTGAAGTCCCACACTGAGGCGCTGACAGTAGAGCTGATGAGGACAAACTTTTGGTCTCCTCTTCCTATAAACCTTGCTCTAGAAATCTCCATGAACACTGTTCTAAAAACCCAAGGTGGCAAACATGCTATTGCTTAGTGCTTTGTTCAACTTTTGGATCATCTTTACAACAGAAGCTTAAAATTATGTTTTAGATATCAAAGCAACTATAATTAAACTCCTTGGGACATTTGCTTTAATTATGCAATCTTTTTTGGATAATCTTCTTGGAACATTGTAAAACGAATGCTAATCACTTATTTAATGAGAGGAATCTATTTAAACACATTAGACATGCTTTTTGAAAATTCCCAGCTATTTTTCTTTCTCATTCGAGTGTCAGGTATCTCCAATTGGTTTACCCATGTAATTAAGCAAGATAAAAAAATCCCTACTAAAGAATCCACGGCTATTCGACAGAGAAAAAAGATGAGAGAGGGAAATAGAATTATATTGGTGTTAATAAGAACTAGCCAATGTGAAAATTGTTTATGACAGAGAAAGTTTGATTCAGTGGGGCTTTTTGTTAGTATGTGTAGACAAAAAAGGATTTGAGGGCATGCAGACTATGAATATAAGGAAGTTCTTTTTTTGTTAGCTGAAACGTATGATTAAAGGAACTTTAAGAGCCATATGGGAATGTGTTATTTAATGTTGGGACATGTGGTTAAATCTCACATATTTGCATTGACACCAAAACACAAAGATTTGGGGGAGTAGAGAAAACTGAATTAAAGCATGCACAATACATGTCAAATAGCACTATCATCTATAAATGAAGAAGAATTTGTGATATATTTTTCATTAGAAAATAATAGTATACAAATTTAATGGACATTCATTAAATATGTCTTTAAGACCATACTTAAAGCATTGAAAGCTCCTTTGGAGTTACATTGACAGTACTTATTTATTTGCACTTTATGTGCAAATTAAGTGGCATTAAAAACAACTTTGTCAAGGGCCACCTGCTTTTCTCATACATTGAAGATAGAGGAAAAAACAGGAAAGAAAAGGGAATTCATTAAAATGAGGGAAAGGGGGTTGGGGAAGGGGGAAAGGAAAGGAGATAAAAGAAGCTTGGGAATGAAACAGACCAAATAATACTATGTTGATATATGAATGTATCACCAGCAATCACACTAACATGTACAGGGAAGGAGGAGGAACAAAGGGGTGTTAGGGGGTGGGGAGAGAAACACATGAAGAGGCGTGTGCATGTATGAATGTACCACTTTGAATCTTACTACAATTTTTAAGTACAATGAGCCAATAATTTTCTTAAAAAATTATCTTGTGAATATTCACATAAAACAATTTTTTTTAAGTTATTTTGAGTAGAATGATATTACAAAATGCCTTGAAAATAATTAGAAAATAAATATGAATTCAAATATGTTTACTGAATAAATTAAGTGTGAAGAACATTTGTGTTGCACATATAATCTTTCTTTAGTTGACATACAGTGAGCAAGTTTTCATTGCCAAAGACAATTCTTCCCTAAAATTGAATTAATATCTCCTGAAAATTTACAGTTGAATGCAATTGTCCATGGAATAAAATTCATATTCCTTAATCTGGTTTTCAAAACCTTTCATAATCCCATTCCATTGTATGTGTCCATCAGGACTCCCTCGTATCCCAATCTTAGTGTTCCACTTCAACTAGGAAAACAACTATTCAGCTCCAACTAGGTGCTTTACACTGTGTGGTTTACAGACAACCTAGAGCTAGATTAGACATGACAGTTTCCTCATAGATGTTACTGGTCATTCTTTCAATCAGTAACAAAACAGCTCTTGGTCATTCCTCTTTTAAAAATATATGTTTTGTTATTCTCCTGAAACTCCATTTGTAAGGTCCTTTACATACATAAATATCACCTTCCATTTAAGATACAGATTTAGTGAAATAATCTCACTTATGAACCCTTCCCCAAATACTACAGACCATATTCATGGCACCTCTTCACCAATATGCATTTGCAGGGGTGTTGTGAATTGAACCTTGGGGTATTCTGCTTTTGAGCTACATCCCCAGCCTTATTCTAATTTTATTCTGAAACAGGGTCTCACTAAATTGCTGAGGGCCTTACTAAATTGCTGAGGCTGACCTCTAACCTGCAATCCTTCTGGGATTAAAGGCATGTGTCACCATGCCCAGCTCCCATATGCATTTTTACCAGGAATGTTGGGCCATGTTTTATATAATGTTAACTCTTTAGCACATACTTCAAACTTAGATATTTTGACAAATGTTTGAATCAGATCATAATTAATATGTGATTTAGGAACTAACATTAATATTTCACTCAAGATTTAGGTGTCTAATCTAAGAAACAAAAATTTTCAATGATACCAAGATCACTGAAAAGTTATTAAGGGGAAGTTAGAAAGTACATTCTAATTTCACCTCCATAAATAATATGCATTTATTGATTTAAGTTAAACAGTAGTAAAGTTGATACAGGTATATTTCCTTTTGCTGTCACTTCAACCTATAATTTTTAAAGTATCAGTAAAAGTACACTTACATCACATGAAAAATAAGTATAAACTAATATGGCACCTCTCCATATTATAGCAAAGCCCTCATACTCCCCACCTATATGTGACTTGAAGATGAAATTTATCAGACTGAGTTGAATGTATACTGAGGATATATACATAAGAATTATTAATTAAAGAGAATAATATAAGAGAAACAGATCTTTGCACATAGAATGGGGTTGATTTATGTTTGCTGAATCAAGTTTGATTTATCAGGTTTTACATGCAATCTATTTAAGAAAATCATGTTGAGATTCAGATAGAAAACAAAGCATACTCCTCTTTTCACTGCAGGTCCTGAATTTTTTTAATAAACATTATTTTCTTTGAGTGTAGTTTTAGGTTCACAGCAAAACTAAGTAGAAGTTACATTGATTGCCCATATACTCCCTACCCCACAAAAGTCCTGATTTTTTATTGAAAAATAAACATCATTTGAAGACATAATTAAATATTTCTGGAAGTTATTTAGTACCATTTATTATTTCAGGGCTTTGTTTTGCCAAAATTATCACAACCTAATTCACTGTTAGCTATTTGCATTGCATAATTAAGTCAATAATTGTGGTAGATTTTTCACCACAAGATTATCTGCCTAGAAATGCATAAATTTTAGGTGATCCAGTATGAACTAGTTGGGTAAATGACAAAGATACTATATTTGTAGAATGACTTTGTGACATCTGCCCCTGCCTGTTATTAGTCTATCACAAAAGCAAATATATTCAGGATGAACATAGGGCAGCAGCATTTTCAGGAGGAAAAAAAGAAGAGATTATATATCAAAAATAGTCTCCAGACTTAGAATGATAATGCTATGTTTTACTTCTGGATTCCAAAATGGCTCTTTCACTGTGAGTATAAATATTCTATGCTATCCTACTTATTAATTCTTGTTTTATTTTCCTGAGCTTTCGAGGTCTTGTTGAGGAAGTTTCTACCTGTGCCTATATGTTGGAGTGTTGTACCTATGCCCTCCTCACATCAAAAGAAACTATCAAGAGTCCAAAGAGAAAACCTACAAAATGGGAGAGGATCTTTGCTAGCTATCCCTCTGATAGAGGACTAATACCTAGAATATACACAGAACTTAAATGACTTTACACTATAAAAACAAATAACCCAATCAAGAAATGGCCAACTGAATTGAATAGACATTTCACTAAAGAAGAGATACAAAAGTCCAATAGATACATGAAAAAATGTTCAGCATCATTATCAGTCAGGGAGATGCAAATCAAAACTACACTGAGATTCCATCTAACCCCAATCAGAATGGCAATCATCAATAAGTCAAATAATAATAAATGTTGGCGAGGATGTGGGGAAATAGGAACTCTTCTACACTGTCGGTGGGATTGCAAACTAGTTCAGCCACTATGGAGATCAGTGTGGAGATTCCTCAGAAAGCTGGGAATGGATCCACCATATGATCTGGCTATACAACTCCTGGTTGTCTTTCCAAAAGGGCCCAAATCAGAGAACTTACAGTAATATATGCATACCCATGTTCATAGCAGCACAATTCACAATAGCCAAATTATGGAACCAACCTAGGTGTCCATCAACAGATGAATGGATTACAAAATTATAGGATATACACACAATGGAATTCTACTCAGCAATGAAGAAGAACAAAATGATGTCATTTACAAGAAAATGGAAGGACCTAGAGAACATTATGATAAGTGAGATTAGCCAGTCACAGAAAGTAAAGGGACGTATGTTTTCTCTAATATGCACAAGCTAGGGAGTATAGGGATACCAGATGGACTCCAGATAATGGAGAAGAAATCTCAGTGGAGCCAGGGAGGTGGTCTAAGGGAAGGGGAGGGGAAGACTGAGGTTCATTAATGGAAATTCTACCATCAACTATGTGTATTTATGTGAATGTACTAACATTAAACTCAGTACTCTGTATTGGGAAGGGGAGAAATGGGGATGTGGGGGGGAGCCACCAAATGCTGAGTGCCTATATGACACTGTCAACATGATTTACATTATGATGCGATACTATAATGTACCAATAAAAGCACATGAATACAAAATAACTATTCTATAACTAGTTTCAAATATACTGTGCTATCAAGACCTGCTTACAAATGCTTAAAGCATGGAAATTTCTGCTCAGATTTTGTATCAACAGATGTCTCTCTCTAGATCTACATCTATCTATCATCTATTTATTTTTCCACCGATTTATCTATATTTAACTGTATAGCAACTCAGCAGCACCAGAAGTCACAGATGACAAAGAATTCTGTTTTGTAAGAAGTAATTAAAGTTAAACATCAGGATGGAATCTCTCTGGACATTTTATCACTACTTATAATGTAAAGTGTACACCGGAGCTTTATTCATAGTGGTATATTTACATTTTATATATTCAAGTGTAATGCAGATTAAAGATAGAAAAAATGCAGAAGTTAGTTTTAATAGTGTAGATCTGCTTTGACCAGGAGATCTCATGAGAAAACAATTCCTTTCAATTTGTATAGGAAGAAGGAACAAGCCAGAGTGAGAGTTGATTTTGCAAAAGGTGAAAAAAAGATAGGTGACATTCTGCTAGAAAGCATTTTAGAAATAATTGATGGGGAATGGGAAATGAAATGGTCAACAAATATGTCTAATTTTCATCTCATCTATCATGAAGACACATTTTCTGCTATAAATATTCTGCCACCAAAAGACAAAAAAACACAACATTCTCAGGAAAATATTTTTCTCCATATACACATTAAAAAGAAATTTCTCTTGAATCATCCTAATAAGCCACTTTATAGTGTAATGATTAACGTCCTCAACAACATGCTTACTGTCATCTCAATGACTAATTTCATGGAGCAGATGGGCAGGTTACCCAGGCTAGCTCAGTTAAAAATGACTTACTGCTTGTGCAATAGCCACCCATAGAGAAATATGACCCCCCAAAAAATTTTATTGTTTTTAACGCATTTAAAGTCATTCAAAGTGATATTGATTTATTTTCTTTTTTTTATGGACTGTTTCTCCCAACTAAAATGGAAGCCGAATTGAAGCAGATCATGTTTTTCTTATTTACTTCTTAGTGTATTGCCATTATCTACAACAGCCACTGACACTTTGTAGTTTGTTCAGGACTATTTTGGGCGAATGAATAAATAAATCAATGAATGAAGTGGTTATGATATATTTATGTATCACTGACAAAAATACATTTGAAATTTTTGTTTAATTATGACCAAGAACTAGTTACTACACCCTTTTCCCATGTGTGGATACAACTAAAAAAAGAATAAGAAAACTAATATCCATTCACTATCACCATTAGTGCATACAAGGAAAAGAAATGTCAACATTGAAATAGTAATTCCAAAATTAAAAAGCACACACACAGAGAATAAAAGGACAGGACAGTTAAATAAATTTTATATAGTGAGAATAGCCCACTATATTTGCTTTTATATTACTTATTTTGTTATAGACTAGTGAAAAATGCAACACAGACAGTCACCAGCTTGTCCATGGGGCTTCAGGAAGGTCATTACCAAGGTAGCTTTTTGTAAGGATACATGGAAATGACATGAATAAACTATTAATCATTGCTTTTTGTTTGTTTGTTTTTGTCATGGGATCCTGTTTCTTGTCAGCGTCAGATAATGAGGCTAATCTAACATTAATGTGTCCAAACACATATGTGGTGAGCAGGGCTGGGTAATCAGTTTCAGAGTTAGAGGGCTGTCTTTATTCTTCTTGTTCTCATAGGCATGGATTATTATTTCAACACATATATTGAAGACCTACAAAACCTTGGATTAAGGACTGGGGATATGAAGGTTAAAGAGATCTGTCCAGTAGGTAAGCACAGAGTGAGCTTTGATTTTGCAAAAAAATCAAATTGTACTATGCAAATTGTACAGAAAATCTAATTGCACTACATTCAATACAGAGATAAAAATAGGTTGAGGATACTATAACAGGAAAGAGTAACAATACATTGACCAGCTTGTGGGGATACAGCATGATTGCTGGATAAATAAGTGTGAAAAATAACTTCAAAATAGAGAAGAAGAGTGAAAAGCTTTGTCATATGTAACTTTAAATGTTGCTAGCTATGACTTTGACCATGATATACCATCTAAAGAATTTCAGCAGAGTTCTCCCTGACCTTGGGAAAATGGAAAGACATTGAAAGATGGAGCCATTCACTCCCAGCATACCACACCATTGCAAATGTTAAGTGGATCAACACATAGATACTTGTGGATATGCTGAGGGAGATAGAAACTATTATAGTAAATTATTCTGTGCCTCTGTCTTTACTTTACTGAGTCTGATAATTAACACACCACAAACAATACAACATAACAACTATTTACATAGCATTTACATTGCAGTAGGTATTATAAGTAATCTGGAGATGATTTAAAGTGTATGGTAGGCTGAGTGTAGGTTATATGCAAATATTATGCCATTTTATGTAATGAACATAAGCATCCTTGGCTTTGATAACAGCAGAAGTCCTGGAATCAATCCCCCATGTATTCTGAGGGAAGACTGCATATACATACATAATCTATTCCTTACAACTGTTCTATAAAGTATTATCTTTATTTTAGTACTGTACTCAAGATAAAAGCATTTTGCTTTACCTACTTAAGTCCAAATAATTTTTTGGTAAGGAAAAGCATTTAATTCTCAGTCTTCATGAGGCCACCCTTGCTTCACTGTGTCACCTTGACAGATATTGTTTGGGACTCATTAAAGAGGCACACACAAAGAAAAGAAGATATTTTAATATTCTTTCAGTCCTTTCTTTTCCAGCAAACATTTTTAAAATGTCTTAGAGGTAGAAGATAGCATTGATAAAAATTGTTTTAAAGATGAAAATTAAAAGGAACTAAAACAAAAGTATATTTAGTTGATAGCTAAGTAGGAGCAAAGTGATCCAAAACATAGTTCCAAAGAGACTTAGCATCTGTGCACTGAAATGCTTGTTTTAACAAGTCCAACTGTGTTTCCTAACTATGTCAATCCTTTCCCTTGGCTAATGCAGAACCCAGTTTACAGAATATATCAAACTGAAGCCTTCTTGCTGAGAGGAGCTGAACACTGCCTTAATTTCCCAGCTGGGAGCTGGTATTTCATCAAGAACTAGGCATATTAAATCGTTGTGTAAATGGAAAGACCACAATATAGGCCATATGGCAGTTTCTCTTTGCAGAAGAGAGACCTTCAAATCAAACTGTTAAGTCTGAAAACCATTTGATGTCACAGTTATTAGTTTGGAGATTGGGTAAGAGATTTCTTTATCTTTTCTGAGTGTTTTTCCTTCCTTCCTATGCCTCATAAGAGTGGTAGGTCCATTTAAGATGGGGGAAAAAAACCAATCTGGCTCAACCCTAAGTCAATTAAACTCTGGGTGAGATATTCAGAAGTTTCTATTCCATAATGGAGGGGGAAATGCTGCTTTATAATTAAGTTTTCAAATGAACGTTAAGGTTGAGCTGGAGAGATTTCAGCTCATCAGAAGGGTGGTGAGATGGGGGAGAGTGGGGAGCGGGAAGAGGGAGAATTAATGAGGAAAAAACTTCCATTGATTTTATGTACATATGTGAGAATACCAATGCCAATCTCAATATCATGTATGGGGAAGGAGAGAGAGTGGGGAGGGAGCTGGGGGAAAGTTCAACAAGAGCTGTGTGCATGTATGTCAATATCACTATGATGTGATACTATCATGTACCAATAAAAGTATTAAAAATGGTTTTCTGATGCTGGGCACAGTAGTGTACACCTGTAATCCAGGTGCTTGGGAGGCTGAGACAGGAGGTTCTCAGGTTTGAGGCCAGCATGTGGTAAATTAAAGAGACCCAGTTTCAAAAATAAAACAAAAAGGGCTGGGAGGTGGCTCAGAGGTACAACACCCCTGGGTTCAATCCCCAGTACTACACACAAAAAAAAGAAAGAAAGAAAAAGAAATGGTTTTCTGAAGTGAAGAGACAGAAGTGGTTGCATATAATTCTTTCCCTAAAACAAGCCACACTTTCCTTCAACTTGCCATCTCTGTCCCAACTTTTACCTGACACACCACTGCTCAGTTTTACAACTCAGCTCAGAAGTTATCTCATTCATCCATCCCAAAAATTTACATCACGGGCCTACCACATGTCAGGTCTCATTCCAAGTGTTGCATGTGTAAAGCAAGTTCCTTGTTCTCATGGAACTCACATTCTAAAGAAGGAGATGAAAAAAATAAAACCCACACAAATAAATAGGATGACTTGAACAATGAGTACTGTAGAAAATCAAAACAAGGTAACGTGATAAGAGTGCTGATGCACACCTACAAAATAACAATCACAGAATGGCTGATGTTGGGAGAACTTCTCTTGTCTATACAAGTTGCTTATTATTTGATTGCTTTAATGCTCAGATCTTTTTCTTCCAGGATTCTCTTCTCATCAGTTCAACAGATGCAGAGGTTCCTGGAGTCCAGATCTCTACATCAAGTTCCTCACTGGCATATTGACAACTTGGTCTTCCTTCCCCACTGCCACTGTGGCAAACTTAAGTCCAAATTTCTCTAACTATGGCAATTTCATTAGATTTACAGGTGAGAATCTCCTTTCCCATGAAAAGGCATATTCATTCCTTCTGAGCCACTGGCAGAGTCCACCCCTGAGGGTCTCCTCTTTCACAGGAGTATCACTTCTCTCTGCATGGAGATTCACCTTCGTCTCCCTGTCTACTCTCAGGGCCTCCACCAGTTGGTTCAGGGCCAATGCACACAGCTAATGCAAAAGATTGAACATTAAATCCAAAATATCTTTCAAAAATGTTATCATCTTGGCTAGAAATGAAATTTCACATCCCCCAGTGCTATCTCTTTTTCTCATTTTCACTCTTCTCATATCATTATAGATTTCTCCCTAGGCTGCCAGTGGGAATTAGGTTTATTCTTAGGTACTACTTAGGTCCTGTAGACCTAGACACTTTTGGAACAATATATTTCATTTAGAAGAGTATTCTACTTAAACTTTTTTTTCAATTTTTCAGCTTTCAGTTTTTAAAGGTATCTACATTTTGGCTTCATATTTATTTCCATGGTTCCTGAGAAAAAACTCAAGATTGCTACAGAAAAATGTAGACAAGACCAAATATTGCCAGTTTGTCTTCTTTCACAGTTTTATCAACAAAAAGGCTTGGCTCAAAGATATTTCACCTAATGATGGCAGGGATTTTGAGCTTTTCTTTGTTTCCTAAAATAATCCATACCACCTTCCAGCAAAGTTAAAAGGTAGAAATATGTATCCACATGTAAACATGGGAATTATGATAAACATAATTCAGAGGGGCTCGATGAATCAGAAATGGACAAAGATTTGTTCAGCAGCATGATATGATTGTTTTATACCTTTACTGGATGATCACCATCAATTCTCCATCATCTCCCATAAACTTTGTTTTATGATTAGAGAGTACACAGAAGAGGTAAATTTAAGTTTTTAAAAGAACTAGATAGCTACAAAACTATATAATAATGAAGGTTTGACAAGTATAAATTTTTACTGGGTTAAAATTCAGATTTGGGGGAGAGGTGTTATGATCAATTTTATAAATTATTTATCTGATTATTTGAACAAGAAAATATTCTGTAATAAAAACCAAGAATCAGTGTGATACTTTTAGCAAGGATTCACTCAAGTATTGTCCGTCCCCTTATTTAGCCTGCCTGAAATTTGTCCACATAAGGTAATCTGTCTAGAGCACAAACAAGCGTTTTAAAATTTATGACACATACACTTCTCCCTGTAACAACCTTTTGTCCTTCCACACCTGATCATATTGTAGCTCAAACAAATTAAGTTCAGTAAGAGCATTAATCTCCATCTACAACACAGCATGTTGGTAAGGCTGTGTCCACACAGTGTAAGGAAGTGATCAGACATCTCTGTGTTTTATTTAACCTGAGAAGAAGCCAATCAGAAAATTCAGCACCCAGAATGATCCAACTTAGATTAAATTTCTTCAATATTCCAAGCTATAAAGTTACAACAGAAATATCCTGGCACTAATAGTACTTAAGCAAAAATAAAATAAAATAAAAGTAAAACAAACAATCCCCCCCAACAAATCCACGATTCTCAGAAAGTGGGAATCAACTTTTCTCTAGATCATTCCTTTTCAAATTAGATAGGGAAAGGGGGACATAGCTATGAGACAAGATACAGAGTATTATTTTGTGTCCTCTCTCACTAGGAAACTCATAATCATAATAATGGTACCTTTACCTATTTATCTAGTTTCTTTAATATATAACCTGCTAGATATTATTTTTTTTTTTT
>PVJS01002876.1:0-11576 GCA_004027185.1 Glis glis
TCTCTCTCTCCTCTCTCTCTCTCTCTCACGCACTCACTGTATCTCAAAGCTCAGAACAATCCCAGCCATACATAGCAAGGATAAATAAGCGTTTATTGAATGAATGACTGCTATAAATCCTTATACCAAGCTGGGCACAATGGTGCATGCCTGTAATCCCAGTACTTGGGAGGCTGAGATAGGAGGATCTCAGGTTTGAGGACAGCTTCAGCAAGTAGTGAGACTCTCAGCAACCTAGCCAGACCCTGTTTCAAAATAAAAAATAAAATAGGGCTGAGGGTGTAGCTTGGAGGTAGAACGCCCTCAGGTTCAATCCCCAGTACCCCCATCCTCCCCAAAAATCCTTATACCAAAGGAACAACCACAGTTTGGGAGATTACTAGATCAGGATGACTGGGCATCCCTGGAGCCGCAGGGATAACTGTCTCCTACTTGCTCAGAGCTCTGAACCGAGCCTACTCTCATCAGTCTGCCTCTCTGACAGACTCCATCTGGGTTCCCCCTGGATGGTGCGAGGGGACTTGAAAGTGGGAGGGGAGGCAGTGTGAATTACCAGACTGGCCAGGCCAGGCGAACTTCACAGCCACGCTAATAACTGTGAGCTTTGGGGGTGCAGTAGCATCTCTGCCAACTTGGCTCCAGCAGGCAAAGAGAGTATTCTGCGGCCTTCCTTCTGGGGACTCATTAGTGATGGGAAGCTGTTGCTTCAGCCAGCCAGGGCCAGCCTCTGCAAGAAGCAGGTTAATTGAGGTGGGTGGACAGCCAGGAAGTGTAAACAAGGAAATATTTTGGAATAAAATGTTAGCAAATGTATTTGAGAGAGATACAATTGGCAGAAGCTAAGGTCACCCCAGCAAGATGACCATGGTCTCTTTCTCTATAAGATGAGGATGATAATGTGTCTATCACTTTGGATTGTGAGGATTACATGAGATAATGTATGTGAAAGCACTTTGTATATGAATATCCTTTATGAATGCCATTCTGTTTACTTTCTATCTGTGTTTGGTTCAACAAAGACCAATTAAATGACAGGCAGGCGCTGTGAGTGATGAAAAAATGAATATTCTATATCTGCTTATTCTCCATTGCATCAAGTAGAAAAAAGGGTAGTTAAAGAAATGAACCAGCAGAGTATGGTGGTACACACCTGCAAGTCCAGTACTTGGGAGGCTGAGACAGGAGAATCTCAGGTTGGAGCACAGCCTCAGCAACTTAGACTCTCAGTAACCCAGCGAGACCCACTTTCAAAAAATGAATGAATGAATAAATAAATAAAATTAAATAGGGCTGGGGGGATAGCTTGGAGGTAGAATGCCCTTGGGTTCAGTCCCCAGTACCACAAAACAATAACAACAACAAAAACCTGAAACAACACCCCCCCCAAAAAAAATAAAAGAGAAGAAGAAAGAAATGAATGAGCATAATGTGTTAGAGGTTCAGAGAGGAAAGAAAGTCCTCTGTAGGGGCATCGCGTGCTTCAGTGAGGAGGCAGCAGTGGAGCAGGGCTTTGAAGCCACGGTTGGATTTTAATGTGCTGGCATGTGGAGGAGGAAAGGTTTTTCAGGTTGAGTGACCACCAGTAAACAAGGCATGGGAGTGGAGAAATGATGAGGTGAAACTGGGGAGTGGTGAGAAATCTTCACAGGGCAGATGTGGGTGCAGCAGGAGATGAGACTGGAAACACAGGACGGAGCCAGACTGTGCAAGCCCCTGAGGCAGGTGGAGACCTGATGAGGCAGGTAAAGGAGTCTATGAAAGGCAGTGGAGGAAGGATGTCAGGCAACTCATGAGGCACTCGAGGAAAACAAAACTGATCGCAGCCGGGGAGAGACAGAATGCCAACCATGTACATTATGGTTTTCATCATATTCAGAGGTTATTTTAAGCCAGAGAAGAAATGAATAGACAAAAAAAAAAAATAAATGCATTGGGATTTCAAACCTACTTCTGCAAGGGGATGAGGAGCAAACTGCTTTCTGATAATGATCCAGGAACATTTCCTGCAACCAGAAGCAGTTCTTTCAAGAGCCAGGCCAATTCAAATGTAGTGTAATCCCAGGGCACAATACTTCAGTCTATTGCCAGTTCAGTTAAATGATTCTCCTCCCGCTGTCCCCTCCGGGTAAGATTGCAGTTTTGTGTGTGTGTGTGTGTGTGTGTGTGTGTGTGTGTGTGTGTGTGACTGGGGATTGAACCTAGTGGTGTTCTCCCTCTGAGCTACGCTCCCAGCCCTATTTTATTTTTTAATTTTGAAACAGGGTCTCATTAAGTGGCGGAGGGCCTTGCTAAGTTGCTGAGGCTGGCCGTGAACCTGTGATCCTCCTGTTTCAGCCTCCCAAATACTGGTATTACAGGCATACACCACCACACCGGCTGATTGCATTTTTTTAAAACATTACATTTTGAGAAGCCTTAGAAAGTAAGTATCATAATAATGAATGGACACGAGACTTGTTCCCACCAAGCCTGTTAAAAGGGGAGTGTCTGTACCTTCGGTATTACCTGGATTTTCTGATGTCAGAATAAATGATTTCACAGATTAGGAGACTTTATGTTACCGGCACACAATATATTAAAACATAAACATTTTCTGGTGTGTTTTAAATTATAATGCAGTATCTGCTCTGTGCAGAAAGTTTGGAAAATGGAAAGGTTCTATGTCAAGATAACCATTGTTAATATTTTCCCTTAGGCCCTTTCAGTCTTTTAAAAGGGTATCTCTAGTATGTAATATTTATGGATGTATAGGCACACATGAATTTTCATGCATATGCATCTGGACATGTATATATATTATAATTATTAATACATACTAATTATAAAAATTAATGGGATGCACTGTGATATTTTCGCACATGCACATACCATGCGTTGACAATATCCATCCACCCTTTTCCTACCCTCTTCCCATTCTTTATCCCCTATCTCCAACTGCTATCCCCATTTCCATTCCCTAATCGTCCCTCTTCTTTTCTCAGGTCATCATTCTGGTTTTTTTTTTTTTTATTCTTTGTTTCCACATAGAAAACATGCCATACTTGTCTCCCTGTGTTTGTCTTATTTTTGCTCAACATGAAGTTTCTTAGTTCCATCCATTTTCCTACAAATGACAGGATTTTGTTCTTCTCTATGGCTGAGTAATTCCCTATTGCGTATACATATCATATTTTCTTTATCTGTTGATGGGCACCTGGGCTGATTTCATATCTTGATTTATTATGAACAGTGCTGCAATCAACATTTCTGTAAAAAGTTCATAACATTTGTGTGTCTAGACCTACCGTTATGTATGTATTTACATGTATTAAGACAGACACAAATTTTTTGGTGCTCAGCTCTGTTCTTTTTGAAACAGATGGTGCAGTTTTTCTCAGATAACAAAATGGTCCTTGTAGTATGTGCTTTGATGCTCAGAAAAGTTAGACACCTTGAATCTTATAAATTGTGCCATGACATATACTTAAGTGTGTGTGTGTGTGTGTGTGTGGTACTGGGGATCGAACCCAGGAATAGTCTACCTCTGAGTTATACCCCCAGCCCTACTTTATTTTTTATTTTGAAACAGGTTCTCACTAAATTGCAGAGGGCCTTGCTAAGTTGCTGAAGTTAGTCTCCAACCTGTGATCCTCCTGTCTCAGCCTCCCAAGTACTGGGATTACAGGCATGCATCACCATGACCAGCTTAGAATTTTTATGTGAATTATTTCCTGATATAATAAGGATTGGCATTATTCCCATTTTATAGATCAGGAGACTGAATTTTCAAAAAGTTGACACTTCTTCTGGTTTAGATAGCCAATGACCTTGAGATCAACAAGGTTTGCTGTGAATAATCCTTGAGTGTCCAAGGTTGGGACTCCTCCAGAAGCCCCGATTCCAAAGCCACGTACCAGAGTGTTGAAGCACAGGGACTTTGGAACACACTTCCCCATTCCAATTCCAGTTCTACCACTTAGTTGACCAAGTCCCTCAAGCTGTCTGAGCCTCTATTTTTCTCACCTGTGAAATGAAGTTAATTATAGGAGCCTTACATCAACTGGACTGTAGTGATGATTAAGTGCATTAATATATAATTGGCTTTTAGAATATGCCCCGCTCACAGCAAATGCTGTCTATATGAAGGCCAGCTATTATTAAAACAGATCTTTTCTTTCCACTGTGCCAACTGTCTCTTTTTATGTGACTGAACCTTAATCACTTGAGTTTATTTCTTTTTCTCCAGCAAAGGTGATTGTATTGAAGACATTAGCTAAATATAACAAAAGAAAGTTAATTTTATTCTACAAAGAAATATGCACAGCTGTTACCTCCCTTCTGAGAGGGCTCATTTTTTTCCCCCTAGAGGTAAATGAGTATTTGACTAGATGAGAATATTTGCAGAACTTTCTTTCGGATTTTGTCTGAAACTGGAAGCCATACTGTTTAAAGGTTTTGTATGGCGAAGCATCCAACTATTTGGGGGAGCGGTTTTCGGCTAGTTTGACTTGGAATGTTACCCCAACTTGTGGCTGCATTGCCGATGCTCAGCTACAATGCCAAAGTGGAGGCAGCATTGCTGTCTCGTTAATCAGTGTGTTAAATGCAAGGGCTAATGATGTGATACGCAACCTTACTGCAACTGTTAGCCCATATGGCACTTCCTTGCTGTTATTGATGGGAAGGCATTTATGCTTTTAATCTTCTGAAGCACCAAGCTATATATGAAATGTTGCTCCCAAGCACTTGTAGAGGCTAAAAGGTGCTAGGTTTGTGTCCTAATCCAACATTCTTAGGTCCGGCTTGTGAACAGCAGTGGGGTGGGGAATCGTCATTAGAGATGAGCCTGTATTTGTGACTGCTCAGAGCAGGAAGGAAATGCACATGCTTATCTAGAAATAAGGCATTATCAACAACTTTCCAAGAGACAGTCAGGATACCAACCAGAGCTCTTGCATTCAAAAGGTAATGAAAATGAAATTTGCTTGGCTTTTCTTTATCTGGATGGATTTGGCTTTAAGAATTTTGCCAAAACGTTTGAGAATCAAAAGTACCAGCTTAAAAGTTAGCTACATTAATACTAAAAATGAGATGTGTCATAGAGCAAACTACAATGTGCTGGGCACGGCAGCTTTAGGAGTGGGTCAGATGTGTTGGGTCCACTCCCTGAGGGACATGAGAATAACCCTGTGAGAAGAGGTTGAAAAGAACTGTGCGTGTGAGATATCCCTCCTCCATGAGCGACGTATTGGCTGCAACACTTGGATCATATGCATATATCAAAACATCACTTGTCATTATGGGAGGTGACAGTTCCAAGGGACTTGTTCAACTTGCTTCTTCATAGGGCTGCTATTAGAAATAGTGCACAGATGGTAGGGCTTCGGTGCTGATCCGTCCATACTATAGCTGCAGGCAGTGGATTCCAGCATGGTCCCATTGCTGTTGATGGCCTAAATATTTTCCCTGCTTCTCTAGAGCCGAGATTCTCAAGTGGGGCATGATTTTGCCTCCTGGGAGACTGTTGGCAATCTATGGAGACCTTTTTGGATGTCCCGACTGATGTGGGATGGTACTGGCCTCTAGTGGGTAGAGGACATGGATTCTGCTATAAATTCTGTAATGCACTAGACACTCGTGTTCCCCACTTCAACAACTAATTATCGAGCCTCAAATGTCAGTAGTGTTGCTGTTGATAAGCCTAGCTCCAGAGTGAGCCAGAGGACAGAGTTGTAAGAGGAAGGGATGGCAGAGTTGTCTTTGTTATCCTTCCCTACACGAGGCCTTTAGCATCTCTTCTAAACAAATGCTACATAGATATTTAAAGAATATTATGAAGAAATGCTAAGTAATTAGCTCCTACTGGATGCCCGTATATCTTGGTTTAGTCATGGCTAGGCACTGTGCTAAATGGTTTAAATGTGTCATTTCATTAACCCTGTTAAATAACGCATAAAACTGAAGGCAGTATTAGCATATTTCAGAAAGCAGGGGAGAAAAATCCAAACTTCTGCTTTTAAGTGAAAACCTCCTCATGTTATGTGCAATCAAATAACATGGCAATCACTGTTTTTTTTCCCCTGGAAGATGGAAATAAAACCTCCTGTATCCAGGAAAGGACTGGGAAACCGATATTTCCTTGGTGATATTTCCAAGCCATAGATTTAAAAGAATTGACAAATAGAATTATTTCAAGCCTGGCTATTAGGGAGAGACGAGTTTGTTAATCCATGCACAGCATTGCTTCCTGCTATGTAACAGCATGAGAGATGGTACATGGCTGTGTGCAAAGAACTATAGCTTTACCATTCTGGTCCCCATTTATGTGGGTGGCATAATATCTATAGAATGTAAGTCCTGGAGTCTGTTACCTACCTGGTTGATTTCCTCATGTCCCACTGTAAGGTCTGATTTTGATCCTATGGACTGTTAGTTTTGAAACTAACTTAGGGTCTGTTTTAAGTCTACTGCACATATTAACTAATTTATGCATTGTGATTTTTTTTCATTTTATGGACGAAGAAGGTCAGGTGTAGGGAGATAACTGCCCAGTGTCAAACTAGGGCGGAGCCTGGGTTTGAACCCACTGTTCACACCAGCATCATGTGTAATTCCTCTGTGCCAGGGTGTGGCAGAATAGTATGGTCAACATGGGCTTTGGAGATGGTGAGATTATTCTGCTACCTCCTTGCCATACAGTCTGACCTCTTTAAGTGACAATCTCATTTGTAAAACAGGAATAAAAAATTATACCTTCAGTGTTGTCCTTAGTTGGTTTTCATTATTCATGCTTGTTGGGTTCTGTAAAGTCATCGTGAACACCGAATTAACAAATACTCAACTCGTGCTCTTAGGGGAAATAAAAGTCAGTTCTAAGGCATATCAATTGTTATATGTTTTCTCTTAGAGGAGATAGAAGGTTAGGTTTCTGTGAGCCTCTGGTCCCAACCTTTTTATCAACCAGTCAGAAATCTCACCAGCCGGGCGTGGTGGCGCACGCTTGTAATCCCAGTACTTGGGAGGCTGAGACAGGAGATCGCAGGTTCGCGGCCAGCCTCAGCTACTTAGTGAGGCCCTCTGCAACTTAGTGAGACCCTGTTTCAAAAATAAAGAATAAAAAATAGAGCTGGGGGGTGTAGCTCGGAGGTAGAATGCCCCTGGGTTCAATCCCCAGTACCACACACACACACAAAAGAAATCTCACGTTTTTTCTTAAAAAGTCACCTCCCAATATGTGTGGTTGAGTCATTAACATTGGCCCCCTGGTCAGTAATAGCATGGCACCTGAAACCTGCAAGAGGCTTTATCTAACACAAGCATTTTTTTCCCCCATAAGGCATAGTACATCTTTCTTGTTTTGGGGAATTCTTAGGTCATTTTAAGCATTGAAATTACAACAAAGATCACAAGAGCACTGTTTTGAGTATTGCTTTCATCTTAGCTATGAAAGTGTATACAGCAACTCAAATTTCTCAGTGCTGAGTATGTCTGAGAATGACAGAAGCACCATGGGGATTGATTTTGGAATCACAAATAAATTTTAACCAGTAGGCAAATTTACATATGCAGAATCTATGAATAATTGAAGATTAATCCTATATGCCTGAAGATCTGTCGTAAGTACACGTGAACTTAAGGTATAGCTAATATGTTACCATGAGCACCTGCCAAGTGTTCAATACGTGGCAGCTATTTTTGTTACTTTAAGTAAATAAAGTGAATTTTACTTAAGAGTGAATATTGTATTTGTTGTTTTACCTTTAAAATATATCTTAAGAACTTGAGCAGGGCGTGGTGGAGCATACCTGTAATCCCGGTACCTGGGAGGCTGAGACAGGAGGATCGCAGGTTCGTGGCCAGCCTCAGCAATGTAGTGAGGTTCTCCACAACTTAGTGAGACCCTGTTTCCAAATAAAATAATAAAATAGGGCTGGGGTTGTAGCTCAGAGGTAGGATGCCTCTGGGTTCCATCCCCATTACCACACACACAAAAAAGAGCTGGAAGTGTAGCTTGGAGGTAGAATGCCCCCCCCACTGTAACTGACACCCACACACACACACACACACACACACACACACACACACAAAACCTGGAGCTGACATTCAGTAAATCTGTTTTTGTGATGAAACACAAAAGTTAATGATATGTATCAGACATATTTTTAGGATAATGCCTCAGAATATTTGGCAATGAATTTCTGATCCCTTTGGCTGTGTGTTACTATGTCAGATTTAATACATTGTTACTTTAAGCTTAGGAGTTTTCCTACTGTTAATAAATGTGCTTAATTTTTTTTAAACAAAGATGCCAAGTATCAAGTGGATTTTCTTTTTTTTTTTTTGCGGTACCGGGGATTGGACCCAGGGGCGTTCTACCTCCGCGCTATGCCCCTGGCCCTATTTTGTATACTTTATTTTGAAACCGGGTCTCACGAAGTTGCAGAGGGCCTCACTAAGGAGAGAGAGAGAAAGAGAGAGAGAGAGAGAGAGAGAGAGAGAGAGAGGGAGAAAGAGAGCGAGAGAGCTGAGGCTGGCGCGAACCCGGATCCTCCGGTCTCCGCCTCCCAAAGTACTGGGATTACAAGTGTGCGCCACCACGCCCGGCTTAATTTTTTTTTTTTAAACAAAGATGCCAAGTATCAAGTGGATTTTCTTTAGGTTTGTTCTGTGCTGACCTCCTGTGGTCTTTTCTAGAGGAGGTGGTGTGGCTATAGGAAGCAGCCTGCAACACAGTTGATAAGTTCCCTACCTTCCCTCTTTACCTAAGTATAAACTAAGCAACCAAGGTTTGGAATATATACAATTGTGGAGAGTGCACTGCAGAATGAGAGAAGAGGTGAAGCAGAAGTTCAGCCCCCTATTTCACTTGGCATCAGGGAATTCCTGCTTTTCATTCCATAGTTTTTAGTTCAAGCCTCTCAAAGTGTGGTCCCCAAACCAACATTCAATGCCAGTATCACCTGGGAAATTGTTAGAAATACAAATTTTCACCCAGACCTCCTAGATCAGAACTCTTGTGGATGAAGCCAGAACCTCTGTTGGAACCAAAATGCCAGGCGATTCTGATGCAGACTAAGGCTGAGAACGACTGCTTTGGTCTAAATTCCCTGCCGGAAGTCCCTGAGTTCTCTTGATTACTGAGTATTTTGCAGACTACAGAGTCCTTCTTTTGTGATGGTTAAAACTTGCATGGATTTTTTTTTCCTCAGATTGTTTGGGGTCTAATCCTTTTGTTTGAAAACAGCTCTCTGTTTGGCCTCTGATAATTTCTGAAAACTCCTTATTAGGTTTCAGCTTCTTATTTAATGGCTTAGATGGAACTTCTTTTTTTCTTATTTTGAATTCATTTTTATGCAAATGCCTACAGCCTCCAGGAAGATAAAGTGTGCATGAATGGATTTGTCTTCCAAGTTCTAAGGCATATGGATTGTCAAGGTTTTTCTTTCATTTGCAAAAAGTTTAGGGCATTTCATGTTTCTTCTCTACCCCACCTGTTCACTTAGAATTTCTTTGGATATTATTTGATAAGTCATACTTTTCAGGCTGATGGTATTGTGACTGTTTTGAAGATACCCGTTTTTGTCAAATTATTCATTTATTCATTGACTTCACAAATATTTATGAGACTGTTCTGGGCACTCAGGTAGAGCTGAGCGTAATAGAAATGGTCCTTGTTCTCACAGAGCACACCTGTCATTGGGGAGATAGACATCAGAGACTCAATTTTTTTTTCTTCCTGTGGTTCTGAGGATTGAACCCAGGGGCATTCTACCTCCGAGCTATATCCCCAGCCCTATTTTTTATTCTTTATTTTGAAACAGGGTCTCACTAAGTTGCTGAGAGCCTAGCTAAGTAGCTGAGGCTGGACGCCAACCTGCGATCCTCCTGTCTCAGCCTCCCAAGTACTGGGATTACAAGCATGCGCCACTACGCCTGGCTCAGAGACTCAATTAAAGTAACTAGAGCTTTGGTAGCTGCTATGACAAAAGTACACAGTGCTCTAAGAAAGAACACAATATAAATACAACCTTGTTGGTAAGTGTGTCCCTACGTGTTTGACATTTGAATAGATTTTTTAACAGACGTGTAAAAAATAACAAGGGGGGCTGGGAGTGATTATGCTCCCAGGATTTCCAGAAGGAGTTAAAAGTAGGGTCAGGGATCAGAAACTTGAAGTAGAGAGCGATGTCGAATGAAGTGGCTCTGGTCAGCCTGTGACATTTACATGGCCCATATGGTGCCGGGGGGTAGTGACCAACAAACATTCAAGCTGTTAGATCACACAAAACACAGGAAGATGCTACTTTAATATTCTTAGAGAGCCTTTTATTGGAAGCAAGAGTGCTTCTCTCCCTGTGACCCTGGAGGGTTGTTGGTCAGAAATATTAGAGCAGACATTAGTCTGTGCTATTGGATAAAGGTTGAGAGTGTCCCCCTAAGGATCATATGCTGGATTCTCGGTCCTTAGTGTGGTGGTGTGAATGTGAAACCTTTAAGAGGTGGGGCTGAGTTGGGTGTGCCATCACATGCCTGTAAATCCAGTACTTGAGAGCCTGAGACTGGAGGATCCCAGGTTCTGAGGATTGAACTCAGAGGTGTTCTACATCCAAGCTATACCCCCAGCCCTATTTTATTTTTTATTTTGAAATAGAGTCTCACTAGGTTGCTGAGAGTCTCCCTACGTTGCTGAGACTGTCCTTGAACCTGTGATCCTACTGTCTCAGCCTCTCAAGTACTGGGTGTGTGCCACCATGCCTGGCTACGTTCTATTCTTAAGGCAGCTTTGTGGCCCCTGGATACTTGGAAGTAATGGTGGGCATAGATGTATTTTTCTTTATTGAGATTCTTTTGAGTTATGATGTTGCTACTATTTTAAGATTCATTTCCATCCTTTAAGCATATTATATTTCATAATTAATTAGGGAGACTTTCTGGAGATCATCCAATGTAACCTTTCATCTGCTTTGAGGATACCTAGGCTAGTACCTTTGAACAGCTCCCATTTGAAGTTAATTTGGTGAGGCTCTGGCTGATAACAACACTTTTTTTCTTAAACTGAGCTGTTGTATGACTATATTGGGGACAATTATTCTTCAAATAGGCACTGGACAAGTCTACATCATCCTTGAGTTAGAATCCCATTTATTTAAAGTCAACCGTCATGATAAATTCAAACCGTTGATGTTTGAATGCAGTTCTCTCCACAGTAAGTTTAACAGGACATATACTAAAATGCATTTGAAAAGAAAATATATCTTTGTTCTTGGTAATTTAGTCTGTCCCTCAAGGTTCACAGACAGTCTAGATGGATGGCATTTGAAATGAGTGAAGTCACTAATAGATAACTCGTCATGCCACTGAAGTAACATCTCAACTGTTTTCTTTTTACCCTGCACACAAAATTAAAACTGAACAGTCTTTGAATAAATGTTTATATGAGACATAATTGTTAATGTCTAGAAAAAAAAATTTTTTAGCTCTATTCCAGTAAAAGAATTCTCACAATCATAACCTAGATTTGTGTTCATTTGGTCAACTTTTAAAGAAAAATATTTTCATTCAGTTTGAGATATAAAGAAATATTTGAAATATCATGT
>PVJS01002876.1:11676-66676 GCA_004027185.1 Glis glis
AGAGAGAGAGAGAGAGAGAGAGAGAGAGAGAGAGACAGGGAGAGAGAGAGAGAGAGCTGAGGCTGGCCCCGAACCCGGATCCTCCAGTCTCCGCCTCTCAAAGTACTGGGATTACAAGCGTGCGCCACCACGCCCAGCCTTCTCCACCTCCATCTTGCCCGTCCAGTTTCCCACTACCTCTGAGCATGTCCTCAGGCTGGGTTTACTCATTGTTCCGTGAACACAGACTTTTGTGGGTCCTTTGTAACTGTTATCCTTCTGCTTGGGATAGTCTTTCTTCTCATTTGTACCCTTTGCTATGGAAATGTGCCTCGTCCTCCTGGCCTATTCCTGCTTCCTTCATGAAATATGTACAAATACTCAGTGACAGACTCTAGTAGCTCACGCCTGTGGTCTGTCTGTGACACCATTTGCTGTTGTCCTTGTCTTTGTCATATGTTCATTATTTTATCTTATGCAAGTGTTTGTGTGTGTGTGTGTGTGTGTGTGTGTGTGTGTGTGTGTTTATATTGGGGATTGAACCCAGGGGTATTCTACCTGTGAGCTATACCCCCAGCCCTTTTTATATTTTTATTTTGAAATAGGGTCGCTAAGTTGTAAACGTCTGGAAAAGTTGCTTAGTCTGGCCTAGAACCTGCAACCCTTCTATCTCAGCCTCCCAGGTACTGGGATGACAGGCATGCGCCACCACACCCAGCTCCCCAGTCCTTTTTATTATGTTTGAAACAGGGTCTTGCTAAGTTACTGAGGCTGGCCTTGAACCTGTGATCCTCCCATCTCAGCCTCCCAAGTACTGGGATTCCAGATACGTGCCACCAGGCATGGCTATGAGTGTTCTCCAGATTAAATTTCGCAAACGTGATGATGTATGTGCAAGAACTTAGTAAAGAATATAGCCTTGCCCAGGTATAAAAGTGATATCTAATGTGTTGGCTCATCTTGTGTGTCTGTGTCGCTGGGTTATTATGCCCAGATGTGTAGCCAAACACATCTGAATATGAAGATATCATTTATATTAGTAAATTTGCAATGAGTAAAGCAGGTTTTCCTTCATAATGTAGATGAGTTGCATATAGTAAGTTGAAAGCCTTAAAAAGAAAAACTGACTTCCCACCAGGAGAAGGGAGTTCTTTCAGCTCACCGCCTTTGGATTCAAATTGTAACATCAGCTTTTCATCTCTTCCCTGCTCTGCTCTGTGCAAGTCTACCCTGTAGGTTTTGGACTTGCCAGTTGCCATGGTCACATGAGCCAATTCCTTAAAACAGTGTCTGTTTCTCTCTCTTTCTCTAGATAGACAGATGTACCTGTGCTCTATTGGTTCTGTTTCTCTGGAAAGCCCTGACATTTATTCAACATTAATCATGGGTCTCTTCAATAAATGCTATACAAATACTTTCTCATTTGATTTTTGTAACACACCATGAGAGATGTATAAGCACTACCCCATTTTATGGAGGCATGGACACAGAAATCTAGAGAGAGTAAATGTTTGTTCAAGCCCTCACAAGTGTTAAGGACCAAAACTAGGATTCAAGATTAGGTTTCTCTGAATCCAAGTGATCAAGAAATCCATTATAGTTCCTTTTTTTTTTTTTTTTGTGGTACTGGGGATTGAATTCAGGGGCATTTTGTGTCTGAACTACACCCCAAGCCTTATTTTATTTTTTATTTTGAAACAGGATCTCACTAAGTTGCAGAAGGCCTCACTAAATTGTTGAGGCTGGCTGCAAATCTGCAATCCTCCTGTCTCAGCCTCCCAAGTACAAGGACTACAGGCGTGTGCCACCACACCTGGCTTATATTTCCTTTAAAACTCTTGGCAAGTACTATGCCTCAAATTAGCTAAATGACCTTTCTTTTAAAAAAGTACATGGCTATATACATATATGTATGTATATATTTGTATAATTACAGTGAAATTATGTTCTTTTTTTGTCTTAAATATCCTTTCATCTGCTATAATGATCTGCTTTCCATTGTTGGTGAAAACCTGACTAAATGAGGACATTTGTTGCTCTGAAATTGAAATGATTCTGTTAAAATTATGGGAAAGCACTTACCCCAGGGCCTAAGATAAAATCATTAATATATACATCTTATATTACTTCATTTCGGAAGGCTTTCAAAATTGAATCTTAAAATTGGAATGCATAAGAGAACTGATTAATGCCCCAGTCATTAAAAGAAAAGCACTATATTTGCATTTGGGCTCACTTGCTTTCATCTTTGCAACCATTTATAACTTAAAAAAATAATTCTGATAAATTTGTCTTTTTGTAACTTGTTTTTAAAGTTGGGGGTTTGGGGGAATTTAGCTGCCTTAGAAAGTGACAAGAAATAATTCATGCAACCTGGTTGATTTTATATTCAGGGATGAAACATTTCTATCCATTTGTTTATGATCATTTAGGAATATTTCCTTAAACATTGACTTATTTCCAGACGTGTAATTATTGGGTCAAGATGTATGGACTTTTTAAAATGACCTTTCCAGTATTTAAGTGGTATTTTATTTATTTATTTATTTATTTATTTATTTATTTATTTATTTATTTTTTGCGGTACCGGGGATTGAACTCAGGGGCGTTCTACCTCCGCACTACACCCCCGGTCCTATTTTTTATACTTTATTTTGAAACGGGTCTCACGAAGTTGCGAAGGGCCTCACTAAGGAGAGAGAGAGAGAGAGAGAGAGAGAGAGAGAGAGAGAGACAGGGAGAGAGACAGGGAGAGAGAGAGCAAGAGAGCTGAGGCTGGCCGCGAACCCGGATCCTCCGGTCTCTGCCTCCCAAAGTACTGGGATTACAAGCGTGCGCTGCCATGCCTGGCCTTTTAAGTGGTATTTTAAAGACATATTGCAAAGTTGCTCTCCAAAATAGTTATGAAAGTTATTACTGATGCTCCACTCTCCTGACAGCCCTCTTTGTACTTTGTGATGGGGACACATGACTAGTTATAGTTAATGAGTTGTGAGAAGTGACAAGTATCATTTCTGGGCTGGAAGACTTAATGACCAGCGTGTGACCCTGCAGGGCATTTTGTCTTTTGCACAGGAACTGATGAGGAACCTCGGAGCTTGCAGCCACTTGACCCATGGTGGATATGGACAGTGAGGGAAGAATGAACTGTTGTTCTGAGAAGACTCTGAAACTTAGGGTTAGAGACTACAGCGTAGCCCGGCTCATTCTGCCACTCTGATGGTTGAATTATTTACGTTGTAGTCCATTTTCTGCTGCTATAGCAGAAAACCACCGACTGGGCAATTTGTAAAGAAAAGAAATTTATTTCTCACAGTTCTAGAAGCTAGAAAGTCCAAGACTGAAGGGCTGCATCTAGCGAGAGACTTTGTTTTAATTCATTCCCTGTTGTTATAACAAAATACCTGAGGCTGTGTACTTATAAAGAGGTTTGTTTGGCTCCTAAGTCTGGTGGCTGGAGGGTCCACACAGCATGGCTCCTGTGCCCAGGGAGGGTTCCCTGTCTATGTCACAGTGTGGTCCATACATGGAAAGGGAACCCGTTCAAATATGAGTCAAGTGCATGGGGTGGCCTCACATTATAACAACCCACTCTTTTAAAAAAATTTTTTTTGGTACTGGAGATTGAACCCAAGGACATTCTACCTCTGAGCCCCCCCTCAGCCCCATTTTATTTTTTTGTTACCGGGGCTGTCCCTGAACCTGTGATCTTCCTGTCTCAGCCTTCTAAATATTGGGATTACAGGCGTGCATGACTGCGCTCTGCTATGTGCCTAAGTTTTTAATGCACCCTTTCCAGTGTAGCTCAGTGGTAGAGCACTTGCCTAGCATGTGTGAAGCTCTGGGTTAAAACATATTCTTCTTCCCTTTTCTTACAAAACATAGAGTCCTCTACAAACATTTCATCATCTTGCTTTTTAATCTAAATTCCATTTTGCAGATCTTTTTTTTTGTGGTACCAGAGATTGAACCCAGGGGCGTTCTACCTCCGCGCTACACCCCCGGCCCTATTTTTTATACTTTTATTTTGAAACCGGGTCTCACGAAGTTGCGGAGGGCCTCACTAAGTAGAGAGAGAGAGAGAGAGAGAGAAACAGGGAGAAAGAGCTGAGGCTGGCTGCGAACCCAGATCCTCCGGTCTCCGCCTCCCAAAGTACTGGGATTACAAGCGTGTGCCACCACACCCGGCCTAGATCTTCTTTTTTAATACATGGAAAACCTCCTCAGACTTGCGTTAGCTGCATAGTACTATGCTGTATGAATTACCCTAAATTAACCATTCTCTTATTGTTGGACTGATGATTCTTAATCTTCAGTCATTGCAACCACGACGCAATGAGTGGACTTTATGTTGGCTAATTTTACACATGTACAGGCATATCATTGGTATAAATTTCCAGAAATGGAGTTGGTGGCTCAAAAGATACGTGCACTCAGAGTTAGATTGCACTCCTTATGTGTGGTACCCCTTTATGTTTCCACCAGCAATATGTGAAAACATTTGTTTCAATGCCACATCACCTTTTTAAAGCATTTAAAGATTCATTCACGGCCGGGCGTGGTGGGGCACGTTTGTAATCCCAGTACTTTGGGAGGCGGAGACCGGAGGATCCGGGTTCCCGGCCAGCCTCAGTTCGCGCACGGGCGCTCGTGCGCTCGCTCTCTCTCTCTCTCTCTCTCTCTCTCTCCTTAGTGAGGCTCTCTGCAAATTCATGAGACCCGGTCTCAAAATAAAGTGTAAAAAATAGGTCCGGGGGCATAGTGCGGAGGTAGAACGCCCCTGCGTTCAATCCCCGGTACCAAAAAAAAAAAAAAAAAAAAAAGATTCATTCAGCTGGGTGTGGTGGCACACACCTGTAATCTCAGTACTTAGGAGGCTGAGACAGGAGAAACGCAGGTTGGAGGACAGTCTCAGCAACATAGCGAGACTCTCAGCAACCTAGTGAGACCCTGTTTCAAAAGCAAAAAATAAAATGGACTGTGGGCATTCCTGAAGGAATGCCCCTGGCTTCAATCTCCACTAACGTGCGCATGCACGCGCGCACACACACACACACACACACACACACACACACGCCTCTAGGCTTTTTATTTGTTTTTTTTTTGCTAATTGTAAATGGAATGTTTTCTTTCATTATATTTTCTAAAATTGTTGTTTTTACATATGAAGATAATTGGTTTCTAAATTTTATATTCTATTATTGAATTTTCTTATTTCATGTAGTTGTTTGTATTTTCCAGGTGTACAATCATTTTCTAAAAATAGTGATAGTTTCCATTATGCTAATTCCTTTCTCTTGTCTAATTTAATTGGGGGGCACAATGTCAAATCAGGGTGGTGATTGTGGTTACACTCATTCTGTTCTGAAGTTACCTTGGGATGCCTATAGTGTTTCACTGTTAAGCAGAATACTAGCTTAGGGGGCTAAGATACATTTAGTCATATTAAGAATACATGCAAATTTTCCTACATTGTTAGATTTGTTTTTATGAAGTGTTGATTTTTACCAAGTATTATTCTTTTAGTGTGCTGCTGGGTTCTCTTTCCAAATAGGTTATAAAGATTTTTTTATTGATAATATATGTGACTTTAATATGTGTTCTGTGTGTATGTTGAAGGGGCAATGTATATGTAAAACCAAGCCGGGTGTGGTGGCACATGCCTATAATCCCAGTACTTGGGAGGCTGAGACAGGAGGATTGCAGGTTCAAAGCCAGCCTCGGCAACTTAGTGAGGCTTTCAACAACCTAGCAAGATCCTGTTTCAAAATAAGAAATAAAAACGGGCTAGGGGTGTAGCTTTGAGGTAGAATGCCCCTGGGTCCAATCACCAGTACCCCCAAAAATAGTTATTATATAAAAATAATTTGGAATATTTTCTTTCTGCTTTCTCTACCTCCTTGGACAATTTGAAATGCATTTAGAAATACTCACTTTTAAGAGTTTATTAAAATTCTCCCACAAATTAATCTTTTTTGGGGGTGGGGGAAGAAGTGGTTATAGCAATTTGACATCTTTCCCTATTTCTTTAAACAGAATTTGTCTGGGAGGGGAATTGGTCTGTTTATATTTTTAGGTATCTTTTAGTTTTGGTAACTTATTCTGCAGAAATTTTTTAGTTTTGTCTTTGTTTTCAACCTAACTTAGATGAAATTGAGTAAAATCAACTTTTTATTATTTTTAAAATTCTGTATATGAGGTAATATGCCTTTTTTGTTAATCATTTCTGTAAGCTTTATGGAGTTTTCACGTATCCTATTAGGCTAGCTAGTGCTTTATTTTATTTTACTTTATTTTCAAAGGATGGCCTTTTTGAATTTTGGGGGATGAATTTTTAGTTCTATTTTCTGTTTACCTCACTAATTTTGGTTTTTATATTTTTCCTTCTGTTTTTCTTCACATATTTGAAAGCTCTTTTTTTTAGTCATGGTCTAATACTTCATTTTTCATTTGCTATTTCTTTTTTTTTTTTTTTTGCGGTACCGGGGATTGAACGCAGGGGTGTTCTACCTCGCGCTATGCCTCCAGCCCTATTTTTCATACTTTATTTTGAAACCGGGTCTTACAAAGTTGCGGAGGGCCTCACTAAGGAGAGAGAGAGAGAGAGAGAGAGAGAGAGAGACAGAGACAGAGAGACAGAGAGACAGAGAGACAGAGAGAGAGAAAGAGCTGAGGCTGGCGCGAACCCGGATCCTCCGGTCTCCGCCTCCCAAAGTACTGGGATTACAAGCGTGCGCCACCACGCCCGGCTTGCTATTTCTTACTAGAGGATGTATTTAATACTATTTCCCTCTGAACTGATTTAGCTATAATCAATTATTTGTAAATGAAATTCTGCAAATTTAGTTTGCATCCCTTATGAAGAGTTGCTTAAGAGTAATTTCTTTAATTTTTAAGTGAAAGGGACTATTCCAGTGTTAATAAATTTTGATTTTACTGTGTTGTAAAGAATGATCATTGTTCTATTCCTGCCTTTTAAAATTTAATGTGATGCTGTCTGTGGCTTAATGTATAGTTAGCTTTAATGCTTATTAGTATTTGAAAAAGGAAGGTATAGTGAGTATATTCAGGATTTAGCATTAGATATTTATCAATGCATTTATTATATTGTTTCTTCTACTTTTGAACACTTGATGTGCCACTAAAAGAGGTTAATTAAATTCTACTTCTCATGTGTATTTTGTCTTTTGGTTCTTGTATCACACAACTTGTAGTTTTTGAATGTTGCTGCTATGATTTATAGTTCATAGATAATTATAATTGGTATAATTTCATTATGAATTTTCCTCTTGTATACTGTAAATTGGCCAATGATTAATACTTTTAGATTATATTCCATCTTTATGATAGTAAAAACCAGATACTTTGCTTTTTTTATGTTTGCATTTATCTCGTCTACATTTGCCCATCTTTTAATTTTTAACTTGGATCACTTTTGGGGGGATAGACTGCTGCTTGTGTCTGTTGGATTATGACTGTTTTCTTTTATCTATGATTAATTTGAGCCACCCAATTCTATAATTATTTGGAAAAAGACTTAACGAAGGTCTATCGGGCATCTTAACTATTGTTACTATTACCACTACTATTATTACTATTTTACTATTATTGTTATTTAAGATCCATGCTCCATATTAGTGTCTGTAACTTTTTCCTCTTAATTTTCTATTTATCCTTCTAAATAGCCTATATTTCCTCGTATGGGGAATTATGTGGCTAGATTCCCCTCAATGGACCTATCAACAATAACAGAAGAAAAAAATGTTAGTGCTATTCTAAGCCAATTAGTTGTGACAAATAGGAACACCAGAATACAAGCCATCATGTCAGCGTTGGATCTGTCAAGGTGCTTCCGTTGGAGGGGGATAGTGTCAGAACTTTTTTTTTTAGGTTCCTATTTTTTTTATTGGTACATTGTAATCATATATCATGATAAAGTTCAGAGTGAGAGGCATACATGCACACAGTCCTTGGTGAGCCCTCCCTGCTTCCTCCCCTCCCCACCCCTCTTCCCTCCCCATGCACGACATTGTGATTAGCGTTGATAAATTTGTGTATGTACATCATGACCATTGAAGTGTTTCCCTCCCCCCTCCTGCATCCCTCCGTTTTGTCCCCTCCCTTATTCCACTAAGGTTTCTCCTCCTTTGTCTGGAGTCCCTCCCATGTTCCAGTTTCCTCCTAGCTTCTATATACAGGGGAAAACATCTGAGTGTCAGAACTTTTGTAAGCAAAAGAAGATGCTGAAGTTTTTCTGTCTCCCTGGTTCCCTCCACTTCTTGAGTATCATGTCACTTCATGATTCATGGTAGGTCTCTGTGTTCTTAGGCCGCTGTCAACTTACCTCATTAGCGCTCCTCAGCAACAGTTGCTAGGGGAAACTTGCTTGGCTGATGGTTGGTGAAACTCTCACTTGCAGACATAATTCATCCAGCGAGAAGCTGAGATGTTGTTGTCCTAAGACCAGGTAGCTAAGAACTCTGCATCTATTTTCCAAGGGCATGTGATCATTTAGAACACAAAAACTTTATGGCAAGAATCTCACGGAAACAATGTACCAAAAAAAAAATCTTCCTAGGTTAAGATTACAGACATTTTCTTCTTAAATTTACCTTGTAAAATGTTTCACAGAAACTATGGGGAATACACAGTTTGATTCCTGTAACCTAAAAAGATTTTTTGATTCCACCATAGCCAGAATGCTTGCAACAGCAAATTTTTATTCTTTGTGAAAATCTTATCAATTTAAATATTTGTATCTATCATGACATTCTCATTTTGACATATTAATGTCAGTGCTATGTTAATTTTTGGTGTTTTCATCTTTTTGTCATTTAATTAATCGTTCCTCCCTAATTTAATTAAATGCGTGCTGTCATAAGACTAATTGTATCATATCTCTGAGTGATTTGATCTGTGAAATGACTTTAAAATGTGTTGTACTTGCTTTGTTTTGCCTAGGGGGGAAATCATGATAGGAAAGGATACATTAATATCTGAGCAAAAATAAATTATACTTGAGTTCTTCTCCTAGTATCGACTTAATTAGTTGGTAGAGATTAGTTTGTGAAAGGAGATTTATTTTTTAAAGAGCTATTGAGGGAATGGGAGTTACAGAATATAGATATTAAGTGTTTTTGGAGTTTGTAAATGTTGTTAACTAAGCTAATTGGGATGCCTGGCACTCTGACCTTCCCCCAGGGAATGCTGGGATAGCTGTGGTTCCGTTTTTATCAAAGTTTCAGTTGACTGTCAATGAAAAATGGATCTATTATTTCATCTTCATTTGACTTTGAAATTTTCACTTGTGTTTTAAAACACACAGACGCATGAACATGCATGAACGTGCACGTTCACACGAACACACACGGTAGTAAAGCATACTTTTGATGGTTCCAGCTATGGAACAATCTGGATATAAGATTTGATCATAACAACAGGGCCGTATGGTTTTAAACCTGCTCTATTCTGGGCAATTTCCGTAACTTGTCAAAATCTTAAGTTCTTATCTGTAAGTGGCAATTATAACACTAAGTTTATAGAATTGCTCCGAGAATTAAAATAAGTTGTATAAACACATGGTATATGTAGTACCTGGCATAAAGACTATACTTTATAAAAGAAATTATTTTTCTTCATTAAAGGAAGTATATCGTAAAGTATACACTAATATTATTTCTTTATGCAAGAAAGTATTATTGTTAATATTTTTACTATTATTAACAAAGCAAATTTTGAAACAAAAAATATGA
This sequence comes from Glis glis, assembly GCA_004027185.1. Lineage (NCBI taxonomy): Eukaryota > Metazoa > Chordata > Mammalia > Rodentia > Gliridae > Glis > Glis glis. The sequence continues at coordinate 21,408 of PVJS01002876.1, forward strand.
AAAATTCCCTTTACGTCAATTCCTTTAACAAAACAATACCTATATTTTTTCTTATTAATCACTGGTATGGTTTTAGAAATTCATATTTTAAAAAATTTATTTTTGAAATTTACAAAGCACTTTTCTTGGGAAAATATTCAAGGTAGCATATATGGTTGCTTATTGTTAATTAAAAACAAGACTTTTTTTGTGTGTGTGGTACTGGGGATTGAACCCAGGAGCATTCTACTTCTGATGTCCATCCCCAGCCCAACTTTTTATTCTTTATATTGAAACAGGGTCTCACTGTTTCAATATAAGTTTCAATATAAGTTGCAGAGAGCCTCACAAGTCACTAAGGCTGGCCGCAAACCTGCAATCCTTCTGTCTCAACCTCCCAAGTACTGGGATTACAAGTGTGTGCCACCACGCTGGCTAAAATTCTACTTTTTCTCAAAAGTATTTGTCTTGTCTCTATAATAATTGTTAATAACTGTATAATAGTCCATAGAAAATTGACATTCCATAATTTACTTAATTGTCCTCTATGGTTAGATATTTATCAAGCTTTGCTTTTTTTTATCAAGAAGAATATGTTGGAGAAACACCTGCCTATTTGTTTTTATTTCCTATTTCCTTCAAGTATATTTTCTTGAGTGAAATTGCTCATCAAAAGGGATAATACTTTAGTTTCAGGATAGGCTAAACCATTAGAGATGTTTTCCCTTTTATTTTGGAATAATTATTTATATTAGCCTTTTTCTCCCTAAAATGGATGATTCAAGGACTTGAGTGATATATCAGTGTCCAACCAAAATGTTTCTTTTGATGTGGGTTGTACAAAATATGTATGTCTATGCGTATATATGTCTACAGGCGTGTATATGGATACGTGCACCTATCTCTTGATATGTCTATAACAGTGATTTAAGCTCCAGAGAAGTGGTTGATGTTAAACAAGAGGAAGATCAGCAGTTTATACGTATATATGTATGCATATGTATATACACACACATACAAAATATTTCAATATTACAATACTGTGTTGAATATAAAGAATGAAACTAAGTGTGGTGGCGCATGCCTGTAATCCCAGTACTTAGGAGGATGAGATAGGAGGAGGACCGCAGATTCAAGGACAGCCTCAGCAGCATAGCAAGACTCTCAGCAACCTAGTGAGACCCTGTTTCAAAACAAAAAAATAAAAGAGGGCTGGGGGTATAACGTGGAGGTAAAATGCCCCTGGTTTCAATCCCAGTAACACCCCCCAAATGATGCTAATAGATGGCTCATTTGTACTAAAATATATACACCATGATTAGAAGAATTGTAAAGGAGTTTCCCCAGAAGGGGGCAAGTTAATTTCAATTAATAATTATTAGTAACTTTTGTACTGGAGTTCATCAATTCAGCCAATTATGTTAAATGCATATGCATGCACCAATAAATATATTAAAAATATATATGCAACATTACCACTATAGCTTGTTTAAACACTGGGACATGGGGAATAGCAGAATTATTATTATTATTATTATTATTATTATTATTATTTATTTTTTAAATGAAAGAAGTCTCATGGGACTTGCCTCTCAACTTGTGCTTGCAATCAGTGGGGTGAGGCAATGGTAATGAGTTTTACCACTGCAGAGATATTGAGGCTCTTGCCTCAGTGCTCCAATCAAACAACCAAATCTCCCTGTTTCAGTGAGTGTGGGAGAAGCTTTCTGTCCTCTTACTCCCTGTATTGAAAACTGAACCCTTAATGTTACAAATGCAGGAAAGTAAAAAAAAAAAAATATCCTAGAACTTTCAAACTCTAATCAGAAAATTAGTTCCAAGTACAGATTTTGGACACGTAAAATTGTGAGCTGACATGGAACTTGCTTTATTTCAGACTTTTAAAGCAGATTAAGCTCATGTTAAATCAGGTCTTCTTTCTTGTTGCTGTTTGAACGTAAATGTTTAAACGGTAATCCGTCAACACTTCCTCTCTGGTTTCTGGGGAAAGGGTCTGTGCTCCCACCGTGTGACCAGTGGTTGATGTTCATGAGCCTCCTAGTTTTCCACTGATGAAAATTTAAGTTGCTTAAATCTTTCCTACAAATTACCAGGTCATTTAAAAATAAATTGGACTCATTTTAATCTAATTCCTAATGCACAACTGCCTGGGGAGTTATTTTCAGCTCCGTTTGTTGCAGTTTGCAATTATCATGCTCCCTTTAAAGAAAAGAAAAGTAACAGGGCTATATTTTAGGTGAATTACCAATGATCGTCCAGAGCAACTCATATTTAAGTGGAGTAGTGGGAGAAATGCAAGACAGAACAGGTAATGACGCAGACTTGAGAAGGCCCAGCAAAAAATAGAAAGAAATGATGAAGGGACATTGTCTAGGAGCTAACATTTTACCTTGCTTGGGGGTAAAAGTATCCCAGGTTTGCACCTAATGACAATTAATGTAAATAATTGAAAGTACTTGATGATTTTCTAAGCCTGCTGAGTCTTTGATTCCATGAGTCTAAAGCTGCCAGCAGAATTTCACTTTGACTGTTTCTGAGGACAGGACTTGTATGCTTAGTTTCCGAAATGAACAGTGTAATTCAGCCATTGATTAAACCAGAGGGAATTGCTTTGATGCGCAGGCCCCAGATTACAGATTCAGAATTGATTTCTTACTCTTCCAAGTTCTGTACATTATAACAGTGGGGAATTACAGGAATCATTTTCCCAGCTCAAATGGAAATGTCTGTCTCCGATAGCCTGCACAGCGTCGTTAGATTCAGTGGTGTAGACGCACCTGCAAGGAGTAAATCAAAGCTTGTGGAAACTCAGAGGAAGGGAAGATGGTGTTTGGTTTGGAAGCAGGAGGTGGAGTACCCTGAAAAGTCTTTGTGGCATTTGTGGGAGTTGGCAAGAGTCTCAGTCAGCTCTCTCTTATTGTAGCAAACATCTGAGATGAATCAATTTATAAAGAGAAAAGGTTAATGTTGGCTTATAGTTTTGAAGGTCTCAGTCCGTGGTTAGGTGGACACATTGCTTTTAAGACTCTGGTTAGGGGGCATCACATCGGGTGGAGCAAAGACATAAACCTCATGGCTGGGACAAGAAGGTGGACAGGAGGAAGGGACCAGGGTCCCGCAGTCCTTTTTGAGAGCCCCACCTCGTAAAGGTTTTGCCAGTTCCCATTAGTGCCAAGTGGGGACCAAGATTTTAACACAGAGCCTTTGGGGAGAATTCCATATCCCAACTATAGCAGACAGGAAGGGTGATTAGATTTAGCTAGGTAGGGATGTGGATGCATTGGACATTTAGATTAAATGTAATAGCTGCGGGAAAGTAAATGATACATTTAGCATTTGACAAGAAACTCAAGTTTTGGACAGCAGGCTCGCAGCTGGTATAGTTGTGTAGCAGGTGGGCCAAGTGGTAGAATGCTTGATCAAAGGGGTTGGATTCTCTGCTATGGGCAGCAAGAAACCATTAAACCCATTTGAAGAGTAAAATACCAAGACCAGATTTAATAATCATTGAAGACGAGATTGGGAATCGCTTTTATTCCTTCAAACCTTTCTGAACAAATACCATTCTTCTGTTTTTGCTACTTTGGCATTTTAATGGAGGCTTTTAATTTCCCTCTCCCCCGCCCCAGTTTAGAGTGAACAGAAGGAGCTGTACTTCTAAAATAATATTGACATATGAGCTAGCTTTCTACAAACATAAAAGAGGATAATTAGCAAGCATATGTTTGATTCAAATTTAGATTAAAAACACTCACATATATTTAAAAGTGGATACCTTGCCCTTTGGATGGCCAATAGCTAATAAAGCTTATTTTATTTTATGCAATGCCTTATAAGTCTCATGGAATTCTCCCAACATACCTGCGATAATAATGATGGACAGAATAATAAAGAGAGCCAACATTTCCAATCATAATCCAAGTAATTTACACAGAGTATTTCCTTCATCCTCACAACACCATGGGTTAGGTACCATTATTTGTCCCTATTTTGCAGATGAAGAGACTAGAACACAGAGAGGCTGAATTTTCTGCCAGAGACCACACAGAGCTAGCCAGTAGCAGATTTGGGGTTTAATGTGGCATGTGGTTCCAGAGTCCCTGCTCCTAACTACTTTTTCCAGGTGCCTCTCCTAGTGTAGTGGGGATTATAATTCAGACCACAGAAACAAAGAAACTGAGACATAACAAGTAAAATGGCTTACATAAAGCCTCCTAGAAATAGTAAGCTATAGTGTCTAGAAATGAATGATCTTTCTTACGACTTGCAGCAAGTGGAATTTTATTTTTTTATCTTTAGTAGCTATTACTCACTTGGAAATGTGGCTAAAACTAGATTAATTGGATCTTTGGCAGGATGAGTGGACAGCTAGAGATTTTGAGGTAAGGGTATCAGTCATGTGTGCCAACTGGACAGCCTCCTTTAGCAAGTATGAGGGAAGGATTTGCAAAATCCCACCCAGGCCAGGAGTACATGCTCCCTTACAGAGTTCTTACCATAGCCCAGGGAAAGTTCTAGCATAGATTTTCCAAAGCAAATTGGTACCCATCTGTTCTTCTATTTCTTCCATTTTTTTGGGCTGAATTTCTCAACCTTTATACTATTGATATATATATATATATCCATATATATATCAATATATATATATATTTTTTGGCGGTACCGGGGATTGAACCCAGGGGCATTCTATCTCCGGGCTACACCCCCAGCCCGATTTTTTATTCTTTGTTTTGAAACAGGGTCTCACTAAGTTGCAGAGAGCCTCATTAAATAGCTGAGGCTGGCCTCGAACCTGCGATCCTCCTGTCTCACCCTCCCAAGTACTGGGATTACAAGCATGCGCCACCACGCCCAGCTTATACTATTGATTTTTTTTTTTTTGTGGTACCAGGGATTGAACCCAGGGGCGTTCTACCTCCGCGCTACACCACTGGCCCTATTTTTTATACTTTATTTTGAAACCGGGTCTCACAAAGTTGCGGAGGGCCTCACTAAGTAGAGAGAGAGAGAGAGCTGAGGCTGGCCGCGAACCCGGATCCTCCGGTCTCCGCCTCCCAAAGTACTGGGATTACAAGCATGCGCCACCACGCCTGGCTGATATTTTTGATATATTATTATATCATTGATATATTATATCCTGTGTATTATAGGATGGTCAGCAGTACCCCTGGCCTCTTCCACTAGATGCCAGTAGCATCACTCCAGTTCTGATGATCCAAATTGTCTCCAGACCTGGCCAGGTTTCCCCTGGGGAGCAAATTAACCCCCAGTCGAGATATGCCTTGTCCTCCTCAGCCAGGTAGATGCACTGGCTCCCAGGACAGAACTGAAGTTTTGTTTTTAAATCTCTGGATTTGCTAACCAGGGACCACAAATACCTAGAAATTATCTAAAAATGTTTTGTGTATGTGGCTGTTTCTCAGAAGTGTTATTGATCTTCGAAACCTTCTCAAAGAGGTTTGGGGCTTTCAAAATGATTAAGATGATTTCCCCTTCAGGCAGTGCTGTGGGACACACATCAGAGGTTTTTTAAAAATCTTGATCAGAGTGTGTACACATGTGTGCGCACACACACAGGAGTTACAGCAAAGACTAAAACATTCCAACTGTCCAGGGTGCTAATACTAAGCAGGCACAGATTGCTAACAATCAGTGTTGTTTGCAGTGTGGACCAAGGCCTGTTGAGTTGAGGACACTGTTGCTAAAGGAGAAATTTGAGGTAGGGTATTTTCTGTATTTTCTGAGTGACAGGAAGCAGGTGTTGGACCTCGGATGGTGCAGGTGGGTGAGTTGGCTGCCGCCATGGCTCATGGGATGAGGGCTGGGGACCTCATCTTGGATGTCATTCTCTGTAATCTTAAAAGATTACCATAGGGGGTTGCATTAGTTCCGGAGGCAGATTCTGGGTGGTAGGAAGCAGCTACTGCAGATGTTTTATTCTTTGTTTCCAAAAATTCTCTCTTATCCCTAGACCAAACTCTAAAATTCTCAGACAAAGGAGATGGAGGAGATGATATGGATTAAAAATGAAACAAAATGCCATTCAAGAAATTGAGAAATGTAGAAGGCCAGGAGAGACCTTCAGGTGCCAATTCACTCTCAGCAGGACCCTTTCCCTTAGAACTTAAATATGTATGGGATTTCATACCTTGTGGGATTCTAATGGAACCATTTTGCATTTCCCCACTCTGGAATTGGGCTAAAGAAGAAGAGCTGAGTCTTTATTCTCTTTCGATTTTGGTTACTAATCCTAGTGAAGAAACTAATGTGGTCTTGAGCTACGATTCTGAAAGTACAGGTTGTTGCCTATAGATGAGTTTCAGGTGTTCTTATGTCTCAACAAAGAACAAATCAAATATGTAAGTCATTTGTTTAGTTCTTTTATTTTTTATATGCTTTTATTGGTGTATTATAGTCTTACACATAATGTAAATCATGTTGACAGTGACATACATGCACACAGCACTTGTCCCCCCCCCCCCCGGTCTCCTCGGCTGCTTCCCCTTCTCCCCTCTTCCCCATATAGAGTACTGAGGTTGACGTTGGTATTTTCACATATGTACACATAGCCGGTGGTAGTAATTCCTTCAATGGACTTCACTCGTCTCCCTCCCCTTCCCCTAGACCACCTCCCTGGCTCCACTGAGGTTTCTCCCCCATTATCTGGAGTCCTTCTGGAATCCCAATTACTCCCTAGCTTCCACATATTATAGAAAACATATGACCCTTCACTTTCTGTGACTAGCTAATCTCACTTAACATAATCTTCTCCAGATCCTTTCATTTTCTTGAAAATGACAGAATTTTGTTTTCTTTACTGCTGAGTAGAATTCCTTTGTTTGTATATCCCATAATTTTGTAATCCATTCATCTGTCGATGGACACCTAGGTTGGTTCCATAATTTGACTATTGTGAATTGTGCTACTCTGAAAATGGGTATGCATGTATTACTGTAGGTCTCTGGTTTCAACCTCTTTGGAAAGATACCCAGGAGTGGTATAGCTGGGTCATATGGTGGATCCACTTCCAGTTTTCTTAGGAATCTCCATACTGATCTCCATAGCAGCTGAACTAATTTGCAATCCCACCAACAGTGTAGAATAGTTCCAATTTCCCCACATCCTCGCCTACATTTATTGTTTTTTGACTTCTTGATGATTGCCATTCTGATTGGGGTTAGATGGAATCTCAGTGTAGGTCTGATTTGCATCTCCCTGATTGCTAATGATGTTGAGCATTTTTTGTCGTGTTTATTGGCCATTTGTATCTCTTCTTTTGTGAAGTACCTATTTAGTTCAATTGCCCATTTCTTGATTGGGTTATTTTTTTTTAGTGTAAAGTCTTTTAAGTTCTTTGTATATTCTAGATATTAGTTCTCTATCAGAGGGATAACTGGCAAAGATCTTCTCCCATTCTGTAGGCTTTCTCTTTAGATTCTTGATGGTTTCCTTTGATGAGCAGAAACTTTTTAATTTAATGCCACCCCATTTATTAATTCTTGTTTTAATTTCCTGAACTTTGGGGGGGCTTGTTGAGGAAGTTTCTACCTGTGCCTATATGTTGGAGTGTTGGACCTATGCCCTCCTCTAGTAGCTTCACAGTCTCTAGTCTAACTTCCAGGTCTTTGATCCATCTCGAGTTGGCTCCTGTGCAGGGTGAGAGGTAAGGATTTAGTTCCATTTTTCTACAACTGGATAACCAGTTTTACCAACACCCTGGCCTCCCTGCTTTCAGCGAAAAAGCTCTGGCAAGAAGAGATTGTACAATTATAAGCCTGGGGCTTGGGTGGCTCAGTTACTTAGCCCCAGGAACACCACTGCTGCTCTGGGTAGCTGCGATCACATGAGCCCTTGTTGGCATCTTGTGTTGGTGCTAGTAGCACCCAAACACAAGTTTATAGCTTTCTGAACCTGCAACTCAGTAGGCTGAGTTATTCAACCCCACAGACACCAAGGCTGGCCGTCCTGTGGTGATAGCTGGAGACTTTGCAAGGGTGGGGCAAACTGCAACTCTAGATCCCTCCTGCCTGAATCCCTAGGGGCTATTTGCTAATTCATGTTCTGCTGTGCCCGACTGTAGCCCCCACCCCCACCTCCACAGGGGTGATTTGCGAACTCACAAACCCCTGCAGCTCTGTTCATTGCCACACAAGTCCCTATGGCAGGGCGGTCTCCTGCTGGGATGGCTTAACTCATAGTCTTGATGGGTGGTGCTTGGGTCCCTGCAGGCAGAAATGAGTTCCCCTGCAGCTGCAGGATCTAGCTGGGCCATCTGGATGGTTGGGTCTTTGTTGAGCGTGGAGAGAAAAGTCGACTGCTTTTGATGATGGCCTGTAGTCGGTGGCTTCACAAGAAATCTGCTGCTTCTTTGCTGGCCTTGAGCACTTGTGTTCAGTTCTTTTAAATGCCTTATAATTTTGTGCCTCTTAATGGGAACGTACAACCATCGGCTGCTTATTCATAACCTATTACATGACTTATTAAGAGTTTCTAACTTTGTCATCTATTTGACTACTATGGATTGAATGTTTTGTCCCTCCACCCAGGATTTATATGTTGAAATCCTAACCCAAAATGGGATGGTGTTTGCAGGTGGTGACTTTATAGAGGGAATTACATCACAGGGATGCAATCCTGATGAATGAAATTGATGTCCTTACAAAAGAGGAAGAGGGCTGGGTGGGTGTATCTCAGTAGTAGAACATATGCTTAGTCTGCAAAAGCCTGAGTTCGATCCCCAACACTAAAACAAACAAACAAACAAACAAACAAATAAATACATAAATAAAAAAGAGGAACAGACACAAAATCAGTCTTTCCATCTCCTCCAGGTGAGGAGGACACAGCAAGAAGAGGCTATCTATAATCCAGGAGGTGTGTTCTCACCAGACTCAGAGTCTATCAACACCTTAATCGTGGACATCCTAGGCTCCAGAACTGTGAGAAACAAATTTCTCTTATTTAAGTCTCCCGGTCTTTGGTATTTATGTTTCAGCAGTCTCAACTGAGACCCATTCAAAACTTTGCTCAGAGATGGGTGTGGCGGCACACACCTGTAATCCTATTATTTGGTAAGATGAGATAGGAGGATCACAGGTTTGAGGACAGCCTCAACCCTCTGCAACTTAGTGAGACCCTGTTTCGAAATGAACAATAAAATGGGGCTGGGAGTCTAGCTCAGAGGCAGAATGTCCCTGGGTTCAATCCCCAGTACCACAAAAAAAAGTTTTTTGTTTTTTTTTTTTTTGCTAGGACTTCAGGGTTGTAAACGTGCTCTTCTCTTTGAAGGTGAGGGAACATAAGGAACGCAGTTATATAAGTCATCTTTTTACTGCAGGAGGAAATGTACTTGAAAATGGAGCCACCTCTAGAGTAAACAAGGAAGAGAGAGACAAATAGTCCTGGTGATATAATGTCATCCTCTACTTGCTATACCTGAAGCAAATGCTACCATTAATTGTCATTTACAGACTAATAATTTCTCTTTTACTCAAAAGTTGAGGTTCTGTTTTCTGTCATTTGCCATTAAAAGAGATTTCTGTTGGATCCATTTACCGATCTATCAGTCTGGCTAATGCCATAATCTTGTTGCTTTTATTTTTTTTAAATCTACTTGGTCTTTCCTCCTTTGGGGGAAAAAAACAACCTTGACATGAGATAGACGTGGGTTCAATCCTGATTCTTTTACTTATTGGTTATATTACTTAGGGACAGGTATTTAGCCTTCAGCGTCTTAGTTTCTTTATCTGCAAGAAGGGATAGTCTTACCTCATAGAGTTGTAAAGAGCATTAAAGAGAAGGTTATAAAATTATTTATTAAAATATTTGTTTCAATCTTCATTCACTTGACTTTGGACCTCTAATTTTTTCTTTAATATCCATTCCAATGGACTTATCTCCAATGTTGAAAATAAAATAGCGAATAGGTCCAGTTAAAAGGATGTCTAAAGTGATCGCATATAAATGTTCACATAGTCTCAAATATGCCTACAATATAAAACTACTGTAGATGTCCTCATTTGATGGATAAGGAGAGTGAGAGTATGGAGAATTATTGATTGATTGATTGTTTGTATGGTACTAGGGATTGAATCCAGGGGCATTCTACCTCTGAACTACACCCCCAGCCCTATTTTATTTTATTTTATTATATTTTTTGGCACTGGGAATTGAACCTAGGGGCATTCTACCTCAGAGCTACACCCCCAGCCCTATTTTTTATTCTTTGAGACAGGGTCTCACTAAGTTGTGGAGGCCTCACTAAGTAGCTGAGGCTGGTTGTGAACCCGAATCCTCCAGTCTCAGCCTCCCAAGTACTGGTATTACAAGTGTGCACCACCACATCTGGCCCTATTTTATTTTTATTTGGAAACAGGGTCTTGTTAAATTGCTAAGGCTGTCATTGAACCTGGAATCCTCCTGTCTCAGCTTCCCAAGTACTCGGATTACCCATCTGAGAATAAATGTTTTAAATCCACAGCTAGGAAGTACCAAATCTAAGGTTCAAACTTAAGTGCTATTGGCATTCTTTTTGATTGCTAACTGCCCCAAAGCTTTCCTAAATTAAGTAGGCAGACCAGGCATACTTGATGGAATGTATTTCTTTCTTTTTTTTTTTTTTCGTGGTACTGGGGATTGAACCCAGGGGTGTTCTACCTCCGAGCTACACCCCCAGCCCTATTTTTTATCCTTTATTTTGAAACCGGGTCTCACGAAATTGCAGAGGGCCTCACTAAGTAGCTGAGGCTGGCCGCAAACACAGATCCTCCGGTCTCTGCCTCCCACTTACTGGGATTACAAGCATGCGCCACCACGCCCGGCGATGGAATGTATTTCTATCATTCAGAAAATTGATCTGAATGATGAAAGTGAGTCTGGATGTTTGAAAAATTATAATTACTAGTATCTCTCATCTATTTGCATCATTTTCAGAAAAGAGCACAAAAGAAACAATTATTCCATATTAAAATTCTTTTCTTACACACTGAGAGAAAGGACAAGAGAACTTCCTGTTTTTTTTTTTTTTATTTCTCTAGAAGGATTGCTTTTAATTCCATCTGGTTAAGTAGATGAGTTAAAACACTAGGCAGGACGCAGGCTCAGCAGAGTCCCGGTCACAGTGAATGGAGGTGTCTTAGCATTTGCCGGCCCTTGCTGTTCACGTCTCTCTCCCCTACTTTCCCGCTCTGCAGATGCTCTATAGATGCAAGCTTCTCTGTAGGATCCTGGGGAAAAGCCTGGCAGGATGGGCATACTATTCTGTGTGGAATGTAAAGACCCCCATTTCCTCTGTAGGACTTTGCAACTATGAAAATTTTCAGGGCAGTCTTCCAACTTTATTTTTGATATGGGAAAAATAGGCGTGCATGTACAATCGTCTGCTCTACCAGAGATGGACATACTGGGATGGTAGGTAGGCAGTTTCCCTGGCAACATTATTCACTTGGAAGGCTAGTCCTCTGCTCATTTTCATAGTCATGCAGGACGCCGTTAGGAGGCATGGAGCTGCAGAGTATTGAAGCTTAGATAAAACCGGAAACATCACTGATTTTATGCCAAACACAAGGTTGAGAAATCCCAGAGAATTCACAGCACTCTACTCATTAATATTTCCTACACTTTTTCATCTATTTCCTATTCTATTTCAGAAAACCTATGGTGTCACACTACAGCGTGAATCCGCAAATAGCAAGGATTCTAATGGCAGACACATATATTCAAAATATTTTTTAAATCTATGCGTTTTAATCACAAATACTGAGTATTCTCAGTTTTTTTTCCAGCAAAATCTGTGTAGCGTGGAATAGGGGAGGTAAAGGATCAAAGATGACTATAGTAAAATATTGCTTCAATTTAATATTCAGGTCAGCATAAGCTTAGATTCATCTTTCTGGACTGAACATACTAATGATTTGGAAAACATGAGACCTTTGTCTTTCCTTTTCTCTTCCACATCTGGCGACTTCAGTTGGAATTTGGGCTGCCAATTTGCTCTTTCTACTCCTTATAAATCTTGGTTGGCAAAAAAGGATGGGGTTATTGTTTAATTTGACCTGAATCTACATTTGAGAACTTCCTTACAAATTGGCAGACTTGACTAGCCATGTAATTACCAGGTCATGGTAGTACATTTCTACTTATCTGACTTAGAATATTACCATCTTTCTATACAGAAACTAACGATGGTTTCCACAGCTATTTTAGTCAAGTTCTAAAAGCTTGTCAAGTTAGAGATGAATATTCTGTATCCACGAAGGCCACCATTTAGGGAGGGAAAATTGATATTCATGTATTTTCTGGAAAGGATGTTGAGAGTCATTCTGAGGAAACCACAGTCCATGGACCTTAAACACCATGGATCTAACCACAAGCTTTCTCTTGGTCACTGACAAATCCAGGGCCAGAGTCGATCAGAGTTCTTATAAATGGTGTCCCTCTGCTAGCTTGTGTCTTTGACTTCGGGATGCGATGTGGGTATTGGCCTGGGGCTCTGTCTGTAGCATGTTTATACCAAATTACATCTGGTTGAGTAAACGCCAGGTAGTACACAGAGGCTAGGTAGCATCCAGGGGTCACAGTCTATAGATGTTTCTTAGAAGTTGTCAGCTTTTGCTTTTCATATTTCTTTCTTCTTCTCTCCTACTCAACAGATGCAATCTATAGGATATGAGAAAATGCCCAAGAGGGTGGATATAATGTTCTATACGAATTGAAAGACCCTATCTTCTCTATAAGATGTCGCAACTATACAGTTTTTGAGGGCAGTGTTTGTCTGGATAATGATGGGGTCCTCAGATCTCATCCAAAATTCCTGGGAAGGGAATTGATGAGTATCTAATTGTGTGGGGGCAGTCCCTGTTTTCAGTGCTCTGGTTATCTGATGGTTCCCTTTTGGACTGCATAGGTATTATCTTTTTAGGGTAAAATGAGTTGGCAGAAAGATGGAATACTACTATAGTTTGGATTTAAATCCAAAAGTTGTAATTTCTTGTGCTTTGTGGAATGCAATATTGCTTAGTGGTTTATGTGTGTGTGTGTGTGTGTGTGTGTGTGTGTGTGTGTGTTTGTGTGTGTGTGTGGTACTGGGGGTTGAACCCAGGGGCATTCTACCTCTGAGCTACATCCCCAGCCCTTTTTATTTTGAGACAGGGTCTCACTAAGTTGCTGAGAGTCTCACTATGTTGCTGAGGCTGTCCTTAAACCTGTGATCCTCCTGTCACAGCCTCCCAAGTAGTGGGATTACAGGTGTGCACCACCATGCCCAGCGTATGGCCTAGTATTTAGAGGCATGGACTCCAGCACTACAACATCTAGGAGCAAACCCCGGCTCTGTCACTTACTAGCTGGGTGACTCTGGGCACGTTACTTAAGTTCTCCATGCCTCAGTTTCCCTCCTTCCTTTCCACATACTCATTGTGCGTATTAATGGGGTCAGTGTGATCTTTCCATTTTTCATACAGTGTGCGCTGATCCACCCAGTCTCACCTTTGTTTTTGACCCAACTTCTGCCCGTGTAATCCCTATTCTACTTTCAGGTCCACTTTTTTTTAGCTTCCACATATGAAAGAGAACATGTATTACTTGTTTTTCTATGTCTGGCTTATTTCACTTAACTTGATGTCCTCCAGTCCCATCTGTTTTGCTGCAAATGACAGAATTTTGTCTCTTTTTTGCTGAATAATACTCCATTTTGTGTGTATATGTATGTGTGTGTATATATATGTATATACACATGTACATACACACATTTTATCCATTTATCTGTTGATGGATACCTGGGCTGCTTTCATATCTTAGCTATTGTGAATGTTGTCACAAGAAACAAGGGCACACAGATACTTGTTCGCTGCACTGATTTCATTTTGTTTGCCTATATACCCAGGGTTTTGCCTGATTATATTGTAGATCTATTTTTAGTGTTTTTAAGGAACCTCCATACTCTTCTTTGTGACAGCAATACTAATTAACATTCCTACCAACAGTGCGTAAAGGTTCCCTTTTCTCCAAATCCTCACCAGCATTTGTTATTTTTATGTTTTGATAATAGCCATTCCCACTTGGGTGAGGCGGGCTTTCATTGCAGTTTTGATCTGCATTTCACTGACATGTGCCTCAGTTTTCTAATCTGTTAAATTGGGATAATAACAGACCCTACCCCATGAGCAGTTTCAAGGATCAGTTGAATTACTGTAAGTAAAACAGTAGAGCTTTATAAATACTCATTATTAGTATTATTCCTGCTTAAGAGAATCCTTAACTTAAGTGATATTTCTTACGTAGAAGATTCAGTATCCTGGTCTGTCGAGGTGGGGTGAGTAGACTTAAAAAAATAAAAAAAAATCACTTTCCTTCCTTCCAAGAATGATAGAAGTTTTATTCTAGATGGGCTCCAGTCTTTCCTTCATAAGTGTACTTGGGATTTTTCATAGCTTATTGTAATTTGTCTTTTGATAACCATTTCTTTTCCCCAGGCTCATGGCTGATAAACCAGTATTCAGATAAGATAAAAAATTTAAACTTGTAACATGAACTTCCCTGCTCCCCATGTATTTGTCAGGGTTATCCATTGCAGCTAATTCTCTCTCTCTCTCTCTCTCTCTCTCTCTCTCTCTCTCTCTCTTTCTCTCTCTGTCTCTCTCTGTCTCTCTCTCTCTCTCTCTCACACACACACACACACACACACACACACGAGAATTTTGAACTCATGCAACAAGTGGGAAGTTTAGGGGTCATTTTAGCTCCTTGTCATGGTTGGACCCAGAGGGCTCAAATATAGTCATTGAGTTTCTCTCTCTCCACTTCTTGCCTCTCTTTCCCTCTAAGTAGATTTCTAGACAAAATATCTCTTCACTGCCATAGACAGTTTAATTTTCAAATGCCCTCAGTTTAGTGAGCTCCACAAAAAAATATGAAAAAAAATCTGTTTACTGTGTCAAAGAAGGAAGGACTGTGGTTGGTTCTGCCATGTTGACAAGTCCCTGGGACTATGGTCTGTCATTTCATCAGAGTAATGGTGTGCTGTGGTTGGCCAGACCTGAGTCACATGCCACTTCCAGGGCCAGGGCCCGAGTCTGTCGGCAGAAAACACCAAATGAGTGCTGCTGGGCAGCCTAGAAGGATTTCTACCGTAACTCATCATAGTTAGGCAGGTATCTCTGAATTCAAGCTGGGAATGCTTCCTTCCCTATAGTTGGCTACAGACAGCATAGCAACATTGTTCCTTTTGCTCTTCCTGATTTGGTTCCTTGTCAGTGGAAAAAAAATATGACACAATATCTTTTAAAATTCAGTGCACCTTGAATAGTAAAATGAACACCAGATTGTGGTTGGAGCTGGGCCCTAGGGCTTGGATGTCTGGGAATATTTTGAGAACTGGTTCAAAGTGCTTGGAGGACATGTTTACTTTCTTCTGCTCTTGCACCATATGCTGGCTATAGATTGCTTTCCCTAACTCCTTTGGGCACTGTGAAGATCAACAAATTAATGCTCACAGCTCCCTTAATATCCTCTGTCTAAGGAATTAAATATATCCAAACGATGCGTTCTTTTGCATTTTTCAAGCATAATGCTAACACAGTGATCACTCCTATTTTAATTCTAAGAAGCTAAAGCTGTTTCCTCCCCTCTTTTTCTTTTCTTCTTTTAAAAATGCACCATGTAGCCGGGCATGGTGGTGCATGCTTGTAATCCCAGTACTTGGGAGGCTGAGATGGGAGGATTGCAGGTTCACGGCCAGCCTCAGCTACTTAGTGAGGCTCTCTGCAACTTAGTGAGTCCCCGTTTCAAAATAAAGAATAAAAAATAGGGCGGGGGGTGTAGCTCAGAGGTAGAATGCCCCTGGGTTCAACACCCAGTACCTCAAAAAAAATGCACCATGTACTTGCGCAATTTTAACGTTAGTAATATTGCGTAGCTTTGAGCACACAATTGAGGTCACCCGAAAATCTCCCCATTCCCATTCTTTGTTCTGGGTTTCAGATCCCCTGTGTCTGATGTATTATTTACTGTATGATTTTCACAGAACAAGATGCATTATTTACAAGCTTGTAGGATTTCTGAAATTCCACAAGCTCTCTTATAAAATTGTAAATAGCACACTGGAGCTAGACCAGATTGCTGAGTATGGCTTGTGCAATATTATGATTAATTGACTTTATTCTCTGGATGGTATCTTGTTTTCAGTCTTTTGCATATCGGGGCAAGAGAAATTTTGGTATTTTGTATATTAATATAGTCTATGAATTCTCTCCCTCCCTAATGCCCAGAATTTATAGAATTAATGATATTCAGCCATAAGCACCATAAACCAAATCACTGACTTTGTGTAGCGCCTAACATTGGTTGGCTTGAACCCAGTCTCCAAAAGAGCATGCGAGAACTTATTTACCACCGGAGGGCAGCAGGGTGATACATCCTACTGCAAAGAGTATGTGGTTCCTTTAGTTTTTCGTACCTTGTGAAAAGATTGCTTCTGGATCATTTTTTATAAATGCTTTCAGTCTTTGTCACTGGACTGTGATGGGGCTAAGACAGACAGACTGACATGTTCCTTTTTTTGCGGTACTGGGGATTGAACCCAGGGGCATTCTACCTCCAAGCTACACCCCCAGCCCTATTTTTTAATCTTGATTTTGAAACAGGGTCTCACTAAGTTGCAGAGGGCCTTACTAAGTATCTGAGGCTGGCCACGAACCTGCGATCCTCCTGTCCCAGCCTCCCAAGTACTGAGATTACAGGTGTGCGCCACCACACCTGGCTTGAAGATTGTATTTTTAACTTCTAGTTTGGTTCTTTAAAAACCTGTTTGGTGATGTTTAAAAATTCTTTATGTTTACAATTTCTTCTTTTCTTTCTTGAAATGGTTATGAATGCATATTTTATTTCAATGCCTGGTAGTTTCAATATCTAAAATTTTTGTGAATCTGTATATGCTTATTTCTTTGTGTATTTTTAAATGAATTGTTATTATGGAAATGTATCTTGTGGAATATTACCAGTGAGAATTCGTTGAAGCTCAGGATAAGGGTGGATTATCCCTAGAATAAATTTTATTTGCTTCTACATGGTGCCTGAGGGTATTAGCAGAACAGGACCAATTTAAAGTAAATTTGTGCTGGGTGTGGTGGCGCACGCTTGTCATCCCAGTACTTTGGGAGGCGGAGACTGGAGGATCCGGGTTCGGGGCCAGCCTCAGCTCTCTCTCTGTCTCTGTCTGTCTGTCTGTCTCTCTCTCTACTTAGTGGGGCCCTCCACAACTTCGTGAGACCCGGTTTCAAAATAAAGGATAAAAAAATAGGGCCGGGGGTGGAGCTCGGAGGTAGAACGCCCCTGGGTTCAATCCCCGATACCGCAAAAAAAAAAAAAAAGTAAATTTGTGACTTGAGGTTTTGTGGGCCACGTATGGAGTGTGACTTCAGACAGTAAAGCTTACCTAAAGTCTAGCTTGTGGGGTACACATTCTGGGCATTTTTTTTCCCTTGCTCTTGGTGTCACGATTCTAACAAGGCAAAATCCCTTGTATGTCCTGGAAGGGACACATTTTTTAAAAAAATTCACCCATTTACCAAAGGTATAGATTTTTGGGTTCATCATTTTAATGGGGGGGGGGTCCAGCATAAATCTTTGGATATTCTAAGACCAGAAATAATATGAAAAACAATGGTCAATTTTAGCAGATTTAATAATTGTCCTTGTATTTACAATGGTTTCTGTCCTCTACCTTCATTCCACTTAGGTTTTGGCCTCAGTATTCTTTTTGTTTTTGTTTTGCGGCACCGGGGATTGAACCCAGGGGCATTCTACCTCCGCGTTACACCCCCGGCCCTATTTTTTTGTACTTTATTTTGAAACCGGGTCTCACGAAGTTGCGGAGGGCCTCACTAAGGAGAGAGAGAGAGAGAGAGAGAGAGAGAGAGAGTGAGCTGAAGCTGGCCGCGAACCCGGATCCTCTGGTCTCTGCCTCCCAAAGTACTGGGATTACAAGCGTGCGCCACCACGCCCGGCCCTCAGTATTCTTTATACTCTTTTTTCATCATCTTTGCATTTAAGATGTTGAAGTATTTACCAGCATTTTTATTATTTTCAGCGAGAGACTACTTAGGTCATTTGTCCACCACATTCCTAGAAATGGAGTGTTCTCTCCATTGACTGTGTCATCACAACTTAATTGGATCTTGGTTATAATTAGGTATATTGAATATATATGATAGAATAGGGATGGTTGGGGGACCAAGATTATGATCTAGTATTTTTGCCATATCAGCCGTTGAATATGAAGAGAACTATGTCCTCTCTTTGGACCTGTTTCCGTATATGTTATGTGACAGAGTTGGCTTAGATCACCTCTGAGACAGTGAAGCTTTTTGATTGCTTTAGTAAGCCATGTTTTGGAGGTTATTGTCAACATTTCTTCTGATTTCTGTTATTATCACCACTTTTTTTTTTTTTTGCGGTACTGGGGATTGAACCCAGGGGCGTTCTACCTGCGCGCTACACCCCCGGCCCTATTTTTTTATACTTTATTTTGAAACTGGGTCTCGCGAAGTTGTGGAGGGCCTCACTAAGTAGAGAGAGAGAGAGAGAGAGAGAGAGAGAGTGAGAGAGAGAGAGAGAGCTGAGGCTGGCCGTGAACCCGGATCCTCCAGTCTCCACCTCCCAAAGTACTGGGATTACAAGCATGCGCCACCACGCCCGGCTTCATCACCACTTTTTTAAACATTCCATGTTCAAGGTAATCCCAGCTAGTGTAATCAAAGGGATGCTGAAGGGTAGCTTGTTGAGTTTTTTTTCCAGGTGGTATTCTGATCTCTAAGAATAAAAAAAGCCAGGGGTGGTGGCACCCGCCTGTAATCCCAGTACGTGGGAGGCTGAGACAAAAGGATCACAGGTTCGAGGACAGCCTCAGCAACTTAGTGAGATATATAGTGTCATCAGCAACCTAACAAGGCCCTGTCTCAAAAAATAAATAAAATAAAATATGGCTAGGGGTGTAGCTCAGAAGTAGAATGCCTCTGGGTTCAATCCCCAGTACCAAAAATAAAATAAAATCATTTAGAATAACTTGATAGCATAATTCAGGCAGGAGAGAGGGCAGTCATCTCCAGTGTTACTATTGTACCTAAAAGTAATATTCCCACACTACAAATATACTTTATTGCACACAGAGACTCAGAACACCTTCAAGAGTCATGGGTATATTCCTTGGCTCTGCGTGCGTGCGTGCGTGTGTGTGTGTGTGTGTGTGTGTATGTGTTGATGTGTGTCTTGGTGTCTATGAGTAATACAGGATGGTAACATTCTTTTCAAAAAGAAAAAAGATTTACTACCTGTCTAGAACAAACTACTTGTTTAAAAAGCAGCAATTGCCCACTCATGTGGTAAATGACATCCCTATTGAAATAATACAGGCTATTGTGTGACTTTCTTTTAATCATAAGTGTTTAGAATCTTCTGAGGTAACAAATTCTCCTGCCACCTGAATCAGAAGATGCTTAGGGATGGGTGAATCAAGTTATATATTAATTTTTGTAGCTGTAGGAGCTTTTATTTTTCCCCAGGAAAAAGAACTTAGAACATATAAAACATATTAATTTAATATTTGAATAGCACGCATTTATTAAACTCAAGTTTTATAATGCTTAGTATAGTAATACATGAGAACATTTTAAGGAAACATATTTCAAATTCAAAAATTTGAAATTAGGACTTCGATTTTTTCAACACATATTTACTGATTTTCTTTATTCAGTTGGAGATACTGTGCTAAGGTACTATGTTTTCCTATATGAATTTTAGAGGCTATGCATCACAATAGCAGTCTTATTTCACAACATCTACAAAATCCAAATAAAGTTTGAAATGATGTCATTTGCAGGAAGATGGATGAACCTGGAGAACATTATGTTAAGTGAAATTAGCCAGTTACATAAAGTGAAGGGTCATACGTTTTCTCTCATGTGCAGAAGCTAGGGAGTAATGGATATACAAGAGGGACTTTAGACAATGGAAGAGAAACTCCAGTGGAGCCAGGGAGGTGGTCTAGGGGAGGGGGGAAGAGGGAGAATTAATGAAAGAATCACTTCCATTGACATTATGCACATCTGTGAGAATAACAAAACCAATCTCAATATCATGTATGGGGAAGGGGGAGTGGGGAGGGAGCTGGCGAAAAGCCCACTAAGTGCTTTGTGCATGCATGTGTGTCACTATTACTGTGTACTACATTATGATGTGGGACTAGAAGACTATCATGTACCAATAAAAGTATTAAAAATAAACTTGGGCAAAACCCTCAAAGTTTCTATTTGGAACATTCCACAGAACACAGTTTAATCTAATTCCAATAGTTTAGAGATTAAAAAAAAAGAAGGCCTGAGGGTTCATAATTTGCTCAAAGCATTCAGCATTGTGCTGCACACCTCTAATCTCAGTACTCGGGAGGCGAAGACAGTAAGAAGTCATGTTTCAGGCCAGCATGCGGTAACTTAGCGAGACCCTACATCAAGATGAAAAATAAAAAGGGCTGGGGTTGTAGCTCAGAGGAAAAATGCCCCTGGGTGCAATCCCAGTAACACACACACACACACACACACACCCCTGATCAAATCACTTCCATGGTACATAGTTTTCTCCTGTATAATATAGGGATAATACCAACAGTACTGAGGGATAATATCAATAACAAGAATATCATGAAGATAAGGTAGATTTCACAAATATATTAGCTGTGTCTTCAGAACATCTCCCAATACAACACTTAGTAGGTACACATACACATACACACACAATGTTATTTTATCTTCTTGCTTTGATTTAAACCCACCTGGGTTCAAATCTCAGTTCCACTTCTTACTCCCTACCACATACTTCTTAGGCCAAGTTACACAACTTTTCTGGGCCCCAGTGTGCTCATATATAAAATGGAGACAATGCAATCATAACCACCTCCTTTGATTTTTTTTTGGGTGTGTGTGGTACTGGGGGTTGAACCCAGGGGGCATTCTGTCTCTGAGCTACACCCCCAGCCCTATTTTATTTTTTATTTTGAAACAGGGTCTCACTAAGTTGCAGAGGGCCTCACTAAGTAGCTGAGGCTGGCCTCGAACCTGTGATCCTCCTGTCTCAACCTCCCAAGTACTGGGATGACAAGAGTGCGCCACCACGCCCCACTGCTGGTTGGGATTCTTAATACATCTTATCTTTATAAAGGGGAGGAATGAGGTGAGGGTAGAGTTGCAGTGGTAAAGCAGCCGTCGACACTATCCAGGGTAGGGGACTCTGGCATCTTTGTCGTCTGGACAATGCTCATCTTTTGTCTGTGTTCAGACATGACAAGGGGGTTGTCTTTTTCCATTTTGATCCATCACTGCAGAGCAGCCTCGTCTGATGCTGATGTTCTATAAAATTGTTTATAGTCCACAGGAGAATACCTGGGCTTCCTTGTTAGTGCCAAGTTGCTAGTGTCAGGCCAGCTCCTTGCTGTCAGGGTCTACTTTTCACTCTTTCACAATAGACAGTCTTTCATTAACCGTGACCTCTGTGGTCTGTGTGAGGACTGAGCTGGGAGGACGCAGGAGCTGAGGCAAGGAGACTTGTTAGCAGGTCATTGCTAGAGACCGGGAGGAGAGTAGTGGGAGGGTTGTGTGGGCTTGAGGGTTATTCAGGTTATTTAGAAGGTAGAATTGAATGTCACTGGGGACCATGTATTCTCTTAAGAACCTGAGCTGTGTTAGGTTGAGGATGAGACTCAAACCACCTGAGAAAATACAGACTCAGGCCATGTTGTCATGGGATAACGAGGAAGGGGAAATCTTA
The DNA here is from genome assembly GCA_004027185.1 of Glis glis. Lineage (NCBI taxonomy): Eukaryota > Metazoa > Chordata > Mammalia > Rodentia > Gliridae > Glis > Glis glis. The sequence goes on from PVJS01002876.1 coordinate 43,221, forward strand.
CCACTTACTAATGCAGCTTCATCTTCCCCTTACACCTTAATGGCTACTAAAAATCTCTGATTTCCAGAGTGGTTGTGATTTACAAAGAGACTCCCAGCCCCTCACTCCCAGATCATGTAGATTATTTTTCCAGATGTCTTAAGACCTTGAAAAATGCTTTTACCAGCTTAAAAAAATCCTTTTTCATTATTGATAAAATCCTCCCAGAGGGCAGGTGGGGAATTTTTTTTTGGAGAATTTACCTTATGTATGTTCTGACTCAGAAATGCTTTGGATTATGACTATAGTGGACCCTATAAACTATGACTGTTGTATGTTGTATATGTTGTATGCAATTTCTATGTTGTATGGAAGGGAAAAACATTCTAGAAAAGCATGTCCCTGTGCTTAGAAAGCCTGGTTATCTCTTTGGGCCCTTCCAGATTTAAAATATTTTACTTAGTCAGGTGTGGTGGTTCATGCTTCTAATCCCAGTACTGGGGGAGGCTGAGACAAGAGAATCACAGGTTCAAGACCAGCCTCAGCAACATAGCAAGACTCTCATGACATAGCCAGACTGTTTAAAAAAATTAAAAAAGGGCTGGGAGTGTAGTTTGTAGGTAGAATGCCTTTGGATTCAATCTTTAGTAACACACACACACACACACACACACACACACACACCCCACTTATTGAAGAGTAGTTTTAATTCTTTTTCCTGAGCTGCCTCCTGTACCCCACGAGGTATTTATTCCTCAAATGGGGACTAAGCAGAGTAGTTAATACCAGACTGGGTTCTACCTCCATCTTTATGAAAACTGAACCTCTAGAGATTTGTCAAGTCTTGTATTGCCATGTTTAACTTTGTCGGGAATGTAGTGTGGCAGCTTAAATTGAATTCTAGTGTCATAACCTTGTCAGAATCTCATTTTAGAATCTAACAAAGATTTTAATGTTATTACTGTAGGGGTCTGAGGCACCCAAGTTAAAGATATAAGACAAAGAAATAAGGCAGACGGGACCCAAAATATTACTTTATTACTGCTAATGTCAGGTGGTGAAGAGTAGGTCTGATATATGCATGAAAGTGTTTTGTTTTCTTTTTTTAAATATTCACCCCCCAATCGGGCACCCCTTTGTACTTCACTGCAGCACCCTAACTTCCTTAGTCCAAGATAGGAGTAAGTGAGAGATGGAGAGAGGCTGGTAGCATGGTGGTCAGATGTGGAGGGAAACAGCAGGTACGGGGAATTGTTCACTTATAATTAAACTAGACAAAGTCGTGTCTTACAGAATTTTCACGTTCTAATAATACATTTAGCTCGGAACGCAATGTCAAAAGTCTACCCAAATCTTGAATATGAAAACCCAGCTAGGATTTCACAGTTATAACTCAGTGGACTACAGATGTTTAAAGATAAATAAATACATTCTGAAAAAAAGACCATGTTCAGAGTTAAGAACAGATTAAATAGTGTAAACGATAATTAGAGACTGTTAGGCAAATAGAGCTCTTTCTGAGCCATTTTAGCCCTGTAGTTTGTTGGTCAAGAACTAGTGAACTAGCTGGGCATGATGGCACATGCCTATAATCCCAGTACTTGGGAGGCTGAGGCAGGAGGATCGTAGGTTTGAGACCAGCCTTGACAACTTAGCGAGGCTCTGTTTCATTTATTTATTTATTTATTTATTTATTTTTTTTTGTGGTACTGGGGATTGAACCCAGGGGCATTCTACCTCCGAGCTACACCCCCAGCCCTGTTTTTTATTCTTTATTTTGAAACAGGGTCTTACTAAGTTGCAGAGGGCCTCACTATGTAGCTGAGGCTGGCCGCAAACCTGCGATCCTCCTGTCTCAGCCTCCCAAGTACTGGGATGACAAGTGTGCGCCACAATGCCCAGCCGAGGCTCTGTTTTAGAATAAAAAAATAAAATAGGGCTGTGGGTGTAAATCCCTGTGGGTTCAACCTCTAGTACCCAATCCTCAGTCACACACACACACACACACACACACACGTGAACTATTTTCAGGGGGTGGGGTGGGGAAGAGATTCTTGTAAATCCTCATCTTTCTGCAGTCAGTTACAAACTCTTCTTCAAGTAAGCTCTCTCAGGTCTCACCCTTCTTTCCCTCCCTGTTCCCCACTACTTCATGTTTCCACTGTGTGCTTTCGTAACTGGCTTATTTTCCTCTTGCAATATTTGTTACATGAATTCATTATATAACAGATTATTTCACCTCTGTGTTCTCTACTAGACTAAGTTCTTTGAGGGCTGTTTAAATATTTGATATTCATCCCGTTTGATGTTTCTCCAGCAGCGCTAGCGTGCTTTGTACACATGGGTGCTCAAGAAAAATGTTTATTTGGTCTCCTCTCTCGTTGTTAGCTCTTAGCACAGCGTTGTAGATTAGGCTCTCTGAAAACACACTCCAGGATGGGGAGTTGCATGCAGGAAATTTACTGGGGCGTGCTCCCCAGCAGTGCTCCTGTCCGGAAGTGTCAAGAGAGGATTGTGCAAGTGAGAAGAGAAGACTGGACAGAAGATGCAACTCTTCTGAAATGCATTCGCAAGTGAGGCCTATCCACCTGTTTTCAGGGGAGCCCTGGAACTGGGTTGTTCATTTAGAGTTATCAGCAAGTGAGGAAAGGGATGGGACTTTTGCAGACTCAGGAAAGCCAGCCTGCGAGAGGAGACATGACGTGCCGAGGCAGTTCCCTGTGGCCAAGAGATGCTTGCAGTGTGGGCTGCAGCTGGGACCTGACAGCAGCCAACTTCCCGGAAGCTGGAGGCATGCACCTGGGGGAGGGACTTGGTGAGACCCATGGCGTCCACTACATTTAACTGTCATTTCCCAGATCAATCATATTGCCAGGAAGCTAATGAGTCAAATAGAGTAAAACCAAGATGTACAGATTCTCAAGGTCTTTCCACTCCAAGTGGCTCAAAGTCATGTTTTACCCATGAAGCATCTCTAATTATGGTGAATGCCCAATGTGTCCCTAAGTCATCAAGAAAACAGTTTGAGCTGGGTGTGGCAGCATACACCTGTAATCCCAGTACTTAGGAGGCTGAGACAGGAGGATTGCAAATCTGAAACCAGCCTCAGCAACTCAGTAAGACCCTGTTTCAAAACAAAAAATAAAAATAAAATAGGGCTGGGGGTGCAGCCCAGAGGTAGAATGCCTCTAGGTTCAATCCCCACTCCAAAAAAAAAAAAAAAGCTTTCTCCCTCCTTCTTGAGATGGCCCGCATTATCCCTTGAACATGTATCCCCCACTTTCCTAAATAAATCTTTGTCTTTGTCTCTGATAAAAATAAAGAAGAAAAAGAAAACAAGGTGTTCAGGACCCTTGACTTTGGAAGGCAGCCTGCTCAGCACTATACCGCCTGGGTACGCTATGACACCTGACTTTGGATTCCTTGCCAGAGGTAATGGCCAAGGTTGACAAGGTTGGTTGGGGATGTAGATTTAGATAGTAACAGGTAGTGCTTATATAACATTTGCAAGGTACTCTTGTAAGTCCTCTGCATATGTTAGTTTCATTTATTTCCCCCTCCCCAATAATACTATGTGGTACGTATGATCTCGTTTTCATAGATGTGGAAACTGAGGCACAGACATTTAATTTGTCCAAGATGACTCAGCAAGGAAGTAGCAGAACCAAAGTTTGGATTCCGAGAGTCTGGCTCAATTTAGAAAAAAAAATTCTTTCTCTTTATTATGTACTTATCCGTGCCAAGAACGATTCTGAGCATTTTGCTTTCCTCCTCTTATTTTCACGATCACAGCCCGTGGAGAGAGTTTCAGATATTATCCCCATTTTATTTCTTTTTAATTTTTAATTTTTTTTTGCAGGGGCATTCTACCTCTGAGCTCCACCCCAGTCCTATTGTTTATTCTTTATTTTCAAACAGGATCTTACTGAGTTGTGGAGGGCCTCACAAGTAGCTGAGGCTGGCTTTGAACCTGTGATCCTCCTGTCTTAGCCTCCCAGGTACTGGGGTTACAAGCATGCACCACCGCGCCCGGCTTATTGTCTCCATTTTAGAGAGGAGGAAACTGACACCCAGGAGGTTTAGAGCTTCCCCCAGCTGACCCGGCTAGGAAGTGATAGAACTGGGATTTAGACCCAGATCTGTCTTACATCACTGCCTATATTCTTCGCTTGTGCCTCCAGGGTTCTAGTTCCTGCATTTTGAAAGGAGGAACTGAAAAGCCTTCTGGCAACTATTTCAAGTTCTCCTAAGGCAGGATGAAGCAGTTTTGGTTGTTTGGGTAGCAGGTTGGGGCCCTGAAGGGGTGTCCTCATTTTTACTTATCTCAACCTAAGTGATGTTCTGGAAGAAGAAGAAGGAGAAGGAGAAGGAGAAGGAGAAGGAGAAGGAGAAGGAGAAGAAAGGAGGAAGAAGGAAGAAGAAACACAAGAAGGAACCGGACATTTAATATGTGCCCAATAACTTTATATATGTTATTTGCATTGCAAAATAACACATTGATTCTGACCAGATGAAAATATTTATTCAATGTTCCTTCAAGGGACATGAGTTATTCTTGTAATTCCATAGATTTCCTCTTCAGTCAGGGCAGGACGGGAAGGGATATTTTCTGCACTGTGAAACGGAGCTTTTCTCTGGGATTTTTTTGCTAACAGGGCCACAGGGGGATTGAATATTGAATCTTAGATTGTAAGCTTTATAACGCTGGAGTTGAACCAACTCAGTTTTCCACTGATTTGGAAAAAGAAATGAATCTAAGGATCAAAACAAACTCCTCTTAAGATTCTGGTCAGACACCCTATAAATATTTTAATTTTCTTTGGAACTTCAGGACATTCCATTTGAATATAGGATAAAGAAAATCCTGTTCTGTTATGGTCTTCCCTTAGAAAAAGAGATGGAGGGTAGAGCGTGTGTCTCCTGGGACACGAGACCAGCTGGGCACCTGACTGGGTCCTTTGCATGATGTTTTAGGCCAGGATGAGCAGTTAGGCTATTTACATGTGTACAGAAAAGGAAGCTAACAGGGGCTTGTTGATTGGGGCTGGCAGGGTTCAGTTCAGGGAATGACTTTTGTGCTGACATCAAATAGTGATTTCAGGTTTATGACAGCTATCAAATATAATGATATGGAATGAGACCGAATTGTACCATAATAGCAATAAAAATCAACCTGGAAAGAGAGGTTGCTTCCATCTGTTTTGCTGTTGCTCAGGGAGCTCGATTATGGACATTCAAGGCCAGTGATCTGACTGTGGAAGATCAGATTTTGTGATTCCTCTAAGTGAAAGATTGGGCAACCTGGACTGCTGTAGTCACAGAGGTCTTGGACGAATGACAGCTATATCTGGGACAGATATCAGCTGTCACCTGCACAATCGACATTGATGGTCGTCTTCTTGGGAGTCCAACCAAGGGGAAGCTTGAGTGGACTGGAATAAACATATTGGTGTTAAGATAGAGTAGCTCTTCTGTGCAGTAGACTTCTCTAACTCCATTTTCAAAGCTTTACTGACTTAGATATTTGGAGAATGATCCCTTATATTTCTTTTCTTGGAGATATTTTATTGGTGCATTGTAATTATGCATCATAGCGAGGTTCAAAGTGATACAAACATACATGCATACATCGCTCCACTAGGGTTTCTCCTCCATTATCTAAAGTCCCTCTTGTATCACGATTACGCCGTAGCTTCCGCCTATGAGAGAAAACATATGACCCTTCACTTTCTGTGACTGGCTAATCTCACCTAACATAATGTTCTCCAGGTCCATCGATTTTCCTACAAATGACACAATTTTGTTCTTTATGGTTGAGTAGAATTCCATTATGTGTGTATCCATAATGTTGTAATCCATTTCATCTGTTGATGGACACCTAGGTTGGTTCCAGGATTTGGCTATTGTGAATTGTGCTGCTATAAACATGGATATGCATGGATCACTATAATATTCTGATTTCAGTCCCCTTTGAAAGATGCTCAGGGGCAGTATAGCTGGATCATTCCCAGTTTTCTGAGGAATCTCTAGAGTGGCTGCCTTAATTGCAATGCCACTAACAGCATAGAAGAGTTCCTTTTCCCCCACATCTTGCCAGCATTTATTGTTGTTTGACTTCTTGATGATTTGCTTGCTCTTATTTAAACATGGAGCTCCTTAAAAAAGAAAACACAGTTTTTATACCTCTTGGAATTAACAATCCACAGAGCTCATTTTGGGTAAATAGGGACGGGAGATTATGATTAAGGAATCACATGGCTACATCTGCATTTTGGAATGGTCATCCTAAAATCATTCTAATGGTCAAGGTAGACAGGATGGACTTGAGGGGAAAAATGAAGGTGTGGGACCAATAAAAAGGATTCAGTGTAATGTTAAGGCTATGGCGTACTATGAAAGGATGATGAAAAAGAACCAGATGTTTAGGAGAGAGAAAATCAACCATTTAGTACTTAACTGATTGGATGCAAAAATGACTGAATGCAAAGAAATAGCAGGCTGTGAAATCAAATATATTTTAAAAATAATTTATTTAGAGTATAGCAACAACCCAGGCACGGTGGCACACACCTGTAGTTTGAGTACTTGAGAGGCTGAGACAGGAGGGTTGCATGTTCAAGGCCACCCTCTGCAACTTAGTGAGACCCTATTTCAAAATAAAAAATAACATAGGGCTGGGGGTGTAGCTCAGAGGTAGAATACCCGGGTTCAATTCCCAGGACCAAAACAAAACAAAGCAAAACAAACAAAACAAAACAAAACAAAACGTGTGACAACTATACTGATTGAATGCATATCTCATGCCAGTTCATGTTCTAAATGCTTTAATGAATTAACTAATACAATCTTTGCCAAAACTCTATCAGGGATGTGCTGTCACTTGATAGATGATAAAACTGAGTTACATAGAGCTGCGATTCTATGCCCAATCTCACAGTTAGTAAATGTTGGAGTTGGCATACTATGGCCTGTGGACCAAATGTAGTCTGTCACCTGATTTTGTATGGCTAAAGAACTAAGAATGGTTCTTCATTTTTAATGTTTTTAAGTGGGTGGGGAAAAAAGAATAATATTTCTTAAAACCTGAAAATTATATGCAATTCAAATTTTCTGCAGGTATAGTTTTGCTGGAATACAGCAATCCTTACTCATTTCTGCATATTCTTTAGTGACTTCTGTGCTACAGTAGTAGAGATTCAGTCGTTGTGACAGAACTTCTAGCTCACTAAGCTGAAAATATTTACTATCTTGCCCTTTACAGAAAAAGTTTGCAGATATCTGAATATGCGGCACAGCCAGAATTCAAAGCTGAGATTCAAAGCCAGGTCTGTTCTTTGCAGTCAATGACCACCCAGGGCCTGGAAATGCGTGCATAGGACCCTTGAGTCAGACTTCAAGGAGTTCCCGGATGGATGAAGGATGGGTAAGTAAACAGTCTATCCTGTGTGACAGATGTTACATTGGGCACAAGTGCAGCAGAACCTTAGAATCTGAGAAATAGTATCTACACTGGGCTGAGGATGGGGCAGGATGTGGCAAAGAAGTTTACTCAAGGAGAAAAATGAGACGTGAAGCTCTTGAGAAGGCGAGGGGCCGTGACGAAAGACACCATAGTAATAAGTTTTCCCTGCGGTCCATTTTCACTTTTACATATTCCTTGATCCTTGGCCAAAGAGGGAGCCCAAGATTCAGAAAGAACACCCAGCCTGAAGAAACAGAATAATGTATGTTGCGAGGTTTAATATCTTGTTCTTGGGAGAAGCAGGCTTCTTGTGTTAAAACAGGAATTGAAAGTGGGGTCTGGGAGTGTCACTCGCCTTGTTAAATAGCAGCAGGCTGGTTACAGAATCGGCAACACAACAATGTCTTTCATTCAGGGTGGTGGTAAGCAGCTTTACTACGGAAACACTTTTTATCTCAGTACCTTGATCAGATCCATTTTATTTCCAGCGGGGAAGAGGCTCAAGTTTCAGTGCACCTGCCCGGTGTGTTCTGGTGAGAGCAACTGTGGTCGGTCTCCTCTGTGGTTCCCCCTGTGCCATCTGCAGTGCTCCTAGAAACCACTCCTGGCCGAGTAGATCATAGACATGTGGAAGCTGATGCTTTCGTTACATTCATTATGATCTGTTCTAGCAACCCTGGGGCAGCTCAACTTGCCTTTTATGCCACAGTGATATTTGCTCATCTAAGAAATGAGGCTCAAAGCGAAAGGAGAAATGGAATGAAATTGGCATGCAGTACTGACCGAAGAGCTTGTGTCTGTGGTTACCTGGGGAAATCTCATTAGTGTTGTATCCTGGACAGTCAACTTTGCTTAAAAAGAACATCAGGAGGCTAGAAATAGCTTTCTGCTTGTTGGCTTCCATCATGGGAAGTGAACCTTTTGTTCTCCTATTCAATAAGTATGTATAAAGTGCCCAGTTCAGGGCACTATGGACATAGTTAGTGTCCCAAACCCAACACGGCCCCTGTGACTGGGAGGGGAGTGTACAGTCTAGGGACAGAGATGTCAACCACATGGTCAAACTCTCAAAAAATGAGCCTGGACTGTGGTGAGCTCTGGGTAGGAGGGGTTCATGTGTTGAGAGAGCAGACGACAGGCAGATTAGATGTGGTTGGGGAGGGCAGGACCTGCAGAAGTAGGGGTCTAGCTAATGTTTTAAGATTAGCATGGGTTACCTGAGTCAAGACAAAGCAAGAGAGATCCAGGCAGAAGAACCACATGTTGGCTTTGTGTCTGCCAAGCGGTTTTTGCCTGGCTCTGTAAATCAGACAGGGCAGGTTTAGAAATGCCAAGGTTGTGAGCCAGACGTAGTGGTGCATGCCTGTGATCCCATAACTTGGGAGGCTGAGATAGGAGGATCGCAGGTTCGAGGACAGCCTCAGCAAGTAGTGAGATTCTCATCAACCTAGCGAGACCCAGTTTCCAAATAAGAAATAAAATTGGGCTGGGGGTGTAGCTCAAAGGTAGAATGACTCTGGGTTCAATTCCTAGTACCACATACACACGTGCGCACGCGCACACACACACACACACACACACACACACGCACACACACCAAGGTTCTTGCCTATTTATTCCACATGTCTACCTGCATTCTATTGTGTGCCTCATATGAATCCATTTATATTTTATTTGGCTTATTTGGCTCTTTGGGTCAATAGTCTTTATTAATACCCATGTGCTATATAGGAATACTGAGCTGTCAATATATCATCATCACTCACATCCCCAAAGATATCATTTATTGAGCCCTTACTTGGGACATGGGCAGACTTGTGTGCGATGTCCAGATGTGCCTTTTCTGAGGCTTGTAGCTGGGCAAGAAGACTTCGTCTCACTGAAATTTAGTTCCTAACCTGTAAATAAAAGGGCTGGTTCTGTTTGTTTAATCCGATTATCGTAAAGACTAATTGAGATGTGGTAATGTCTAGTTCAGTTTCTGGAACAAAGTAATGACTTGAACATGTGTTGATTGAGTAGTGGAGCTTGTCTTGAAGTAGTGTCGGGCTTTGGAGTTCAGCCTGATCCATCTAGGTTTATGCACAGATCATAATGTTCTTCAAATCTCTGCTTACCAATTTTCCTCTCTTATTATATCAGAAACAGATATATCACTTCATAACCTTTACCCATTCCTTTTCTGGCCAAAGGATTATTGCATTATTAAAGAGTCATTTATTTGTATATGTCTAGCAATTGTGGAATGATTGGTCCAGCTAGGTGCTTGGGAAAACAAAAACAATAACAGAAACAGGTTTTCATACTTTTATAACTGATGATGATTAAAGTGGATTGATGAGTAGGGAGCTCATGAAAGCTACTAATTAGTCTTTTACATCAATACCTGACACCGACAATGTATGTCCAACCCTGCCATTTTTTTCAATTTTGTATGCTTTTATGATTCAAATTCTATCCAAATTATATTCTTTCTTTTAGTGTTGACCATGACATCAGCACTTCCCATAGGAAACCTACAGTGCTTCATTTCATTAGGAAATACGTTTGCGTCAGTGATGCAATGATGTATTTGGCTATTCATTGCCTCCTAAACCTGAAATAGCATCCAGGTGCTCATCTGCAGAGTGGATCATATCCATTTATTATATTTCAGAGAATTGAGGGAGATGAAAAGCTACACGAGTGGGGCTGGCAACTTTGAGAGTGAAGTGAACAGGGAAACAGGGCTCAGGGGGGGTCCTTCTGGAACTTTGAAGGCTCAAGTATTTGATGTGACCCTTTGATTCTCAGGAGAACAGTGCTCCTTATTTCCATCCAAAAAAGCAAATAGAAACAAACAAACAACAACAACAACAACAACAACAAAACACTCATGTTTCCTTCTTTTGGATTAGACTGAGAAGCAGTATTGAGAGTAATAGTCTCATCGACTCTCCCTAGGTTCAAAACTGGGCTTGTTCACTTAGTAGCTGTGCAACTTTGTTCAAGTCACTTAATCTATCTGTGCTCATGTTTCTTATCTTTAAAACAGAGGAAATAATAGCAACTGCCAAGTGGGACTATTTTGAAATTTAGTGTCTTCCATGAGAAAAAATGCTTAGAACTTTAAGGCATATGACCAATGCTAAATAAGTGTTAGGTTAAACAAAAAAATAGGATCATCAGCTTTCTCCTATTCAGGATAAAATTATTATAATTGCCTTCTTTATAAATTCTCTAATAAAATTTTGATTTTTAGGAGAGATCACATAGAAGAAAGTCAGTAAATATGGCCAAATAGCACCATTTAGACTCTCCTAAATAGATGAATTCACTCAAATCATTCCCCCTTGAAGAAGGTTGAAAGTGGTCCTTTTCTAGTGCTGGATTTATGGACTATCATCTAGGTTTGGGGAAAGATGAGACTTATTCCTACTCCCCTCCAGAAGATTCTGTAATTATGTATTGTTAATTTATCCTGGAGCAAAGTTAAATTTCTGCTAATAACCCTTAGTTGCTTCAGTACTGATGTTTCTCCGCTTGATTTTCACCAGTTTATCTTTGGTTTAATGACCTATTTAGAGGCATGCTGTTACAATCTATTTTCCCCACAAACCTATATGGTGACTAAACAGATATTTAATATAAAGAAAAATGGATTAGGAAGACATGAATAAAATGTGAATTAAATTTTGGGATCCTTATTTGCTCATGACTTAATTCTTTCTTAACTCTAAGAGGTTACCTTCTACAATCTTCATCTTCATGAAACAATTTTCTCTAAAATCTTGGAACGTCCACCTCTCTTGATTTTTGAGATATGTTGTCTCTCTTCTGCAGAGTACCCAAGACAGTTATTGGCTGAATGAAACAGGCAGACAGAGCCTTTGAAGGCAGACTGTGTTAAGTCCAGTCACATGGAGGTACCTGGGCAGATACAGATGCTGAGATGGGAACACAGGCATCTGGGCATTTAAGATCCCCGGTGTTCCCTAGTTCCCTGAGTCAGACAAGTCCCTCATTTTTTTTTCAGACTACAGTTTGCCCAGGTTGAATCTGACATGGAACACTGGTGTGCCAAAGAGGAAGGATCCCTGAGGTCCTGAGGCCTGCAGCAGTGCTAATGTGGAGAAATTAACTCTGGCTTTTATTTCTTGCTGTAGATTTATTCTTCTTGCTCATACCCTTCAGCCACATGGCCTACATCATCTGCCTTTTCCTTTACAGTAGTGATTCTTAGTCAGGGGTGATGCTGTCCCCCTGGGGGACATTTGCCAATGCCTGGAGAATTTTGGTTGTTACAGCTGCAGGGTGCGTGTGATACCACTGGCATTTATCGGATAAGGCCAAGGATGCTGCTGTATATGTCACAATGCACAGGACAATGCCTAATGACAAAGAATCATCCAGCTCAAAATGTTACTAGTGTCAAAGTTGGTTGACAAACCCTGCCTAATGTGACACACTTTCTGCCTCTGGGTGTTTGTACTGGGTGTCCCTCTGTCTAAACCATTCTTTCTCCATACATCCTCCTGGCTGGTTCTTTGTGTTTCTTCACAGATTTAGATTTGCATCCTGTCTCATTAGATGGTCTTCCCTGATGGCTCCACTTAATTTAAGTTTCTCTCTTTATTAAACCTTCCTCCTAATTTTATTTTTCATGGCACTTAGCCCTGTGAATTACGAGTTGTTCAGTAAAGATGTTCACTTTATGATTCCCACATTTGGCTTTTCACAAAGCAAAGAAATTACGAATGCATCTAAATTTTTGATATGTCTTCTGTTTATTGCTATTTCTGTGCAGAAAAGCTTTCAAATACCAACAAAAACCCCTTTCACTTGTTGGAAAATGCAAAATCATTGTGTGGCAGTAATTAATATATATATGTGTGTATATATATATATATATATATATATATATATATATTTTTTTTTTTTTTGCTTTCGCCTAATTAAATTTGTGCAAAAATGAGGAAAGGGCTATATCATCCACAGGAAAAGCAAGTTTCTCACACCTGACTTCAATCGCTCTGAGTAACTACTTCATTAGGATGGAGGTAAGCCTGGTGACAGATCATTAATTTTCATGGATATAATCTGGGAAGCCAAATGTTTGTGGAAGGGGAGCTTGAAAAGACTGGCATAAGTGCATCAGCACTTATTAAAAGTAAGCTGTACGTCCTTTTGCACGCTGTCTCCATCATGTTACAAATTAAATGTAACCACCATAAATTATACAAACCACAGTATGTTGAGGAAGGAAAAATAGATGCTGTCTTCATCCTTGAATAGGTTGGAAGTTGAAATTTTTTAGAGTTAATGAAACAAAAGAAAATGGAATTAAATCCATTTTACTCTTTCTTGCTGTAATTTGACCATTTTTTTGTTGCTATTTTGAGTAGGAAGAAAGCTAAGACAGATACCTAAGAGAGTGTAGAGTCTAAGTATAGAAAGAAATATTCTATACTCATACTCATCTGATATATATATATATATATATGTATATGATATATATAATTATACATATAAATTTTTTTGTACTGGAGATTGAACCAAGGGGCATTCTACCTCTGAGCTACACTCCCAGCCCTATTTTTTTTTTAATTTTGAAAAAGAGTCTTCCTAAGTTGCTGAGGCTCTTGCTAAATTGCTGAGTCTAGCCTCTAACCTGTGATCCTCCTGTCTCAACCTCCCAAATACTGGGATTACAGGCGTGTGCTACCATGCCCAACCCATTTGACAATTTTTAAACATGTCTGTCTCAATGCTTCAAAGACAGTCTTAAAAAAAAAGAAAATAAAATGGCATTATTGTCAAATTCTACATTACTCCAAACCAACCAGTTTTGCGGAAAGGATCTTAGTATCTCTCTCTTTTTCCATACTTTCTGGGGAATTGAAATCTGGAGATACTAATGATAACATGCCAATCTGCTAATTTATTACTTTTGCAAGATTATTGCATCAAATTAGAAAATGTTCTTGTAATCTGTAAAGTACAAAGCTTAACTAAAACTAATAGAAAGGAACCTCCCTGGCCGGGCATGGTGGTGCACGCTTGTAATCCCAGTACTTTGGGAGGCAGAGATTGGAGGATCCGGGTTCGCGACCAGTCTCAGCTCTCTCTCTCTCTCTCTCTCTGTCTCTCTACCTAGTGAGGCCCTCCGCAACTTCGTGAGACCCGGTTTCAAAATAAAGTATAAAAAAATAGGGCCGGAGTTGTCGCGCGGAGGTAGAATGCCCCTGGGTTCAATCCCCGGTACCGCAAAAAAAAAAAAAAAGAAAGGAACCTCCCTTTCTTCAAAGCTGAAGTTTTTCTTGTGTCCCTTTTTCTTTCTGAGACCAGAGCCTGTCACTGCAAGCTAAACTCCTTGCTTTGTACTCCTTATGTGGTCTAGATATAGGAGTTGGATTAGGATTAAGATGCGTGCTTATTTGAAATCAATTAAGTGGAAAGACCACAGCATTTAGAATCAGAACCACATCCAAATATTGGCCCTACCCCTTGCTAGCTGTCTTGGGCCATTTATTTTGCCTCCTAAAGCATCCATTTTTTTTTTCAGCTGCAAAATGGGAAAAAGAGACAAGAAATGACTTCTGGAATGGGACATGATAGCTTCCACTTTCTCATTCATATCCCAAACAATTGCGCCATGTTTAAAGAAGATTGGAGACGGGGTCATATGAGATGTGATAGTATAAATTAGAAGTGGGCACCAGCAGTAGAATGCTTGGGAGTCAAAGAATGTAGACTCAACTACTGTCCCTGTCACTTAATAGCTGAATGTACTTGGGCAGGTTAATTGAGCTATATGAATTTCAGCTTCTTTGTAAAATAGCAATAATAGTAATTCCTCTCTCTAGAAGTGTTGTAAGACACTGGTCTTCGTGGTGATATAATGAAATGATGTAAGAAAAGCACTCCGCATAGCACAGAGTAAATAGGGAACAAACGCTAATAATAACAATAATTTTGGATTTAAGCAAGTTGGCCTTCATGAGAGCTGCTTTGGAGTAGAGCTCTACTCTGGCCACAACTGAAGATTCTCCATGTCTCTAAAGCCACTGATGTGATTTTCTTTTGAGGCCTCTGGGTGGACATGGATGAATGGCTGCTGGGAGCAGATCTGAAAACCGCCTGCTGAGATGTGTCAGTTTGGTTTTAGAAAGCTATGAGATCATCCTGCATTAGCTACATTTCTTAACGTTTTGAGCTAAGGAGCCTGCCCCATGATAGTTAAGCTCCACCAGTATGTTCATTTTACATTTTTTATTAGCTATGGTACATGAACATGCTGCTGAAATAATGATGTTTATTTGAAAATATTTCATGCAAATAGTGTGGTACTGAGAAATACACAAACACAGCGAGACACCATTTTAAAATGAGTGGGGTAACTTCCTCTGATGGTATTCAATCAGAGTGAATTATGTGTGTGTCTTCAGCACTCTATAAACATTTTGCTAGCCTTAGTGCCAACTTAAAAAATCCTAACAAGATTAATAGTCTTCTTCTTCACTTTAGTTTTCCTCTATACTCCCTAGAGTCACTGGAAAAGGGTTTCCTCATTCAGTATATCCACTGATTTTTCAGTTTGATGGGATCTTCCATGTAGTCCCCTCTCCCTATTTGTGTGAGCATCAATTCTTCTCCTATCTTCCTAAGAATACACGTAAGATCAACATGTGACCTGATTTTGTTGTTGTTGTTGTTGCACTAGGGATTGAACCCAGAGATATCTACCTCCCAGCTACACCCCCAGGTCTTTTAACTTTTGAAAAAGGGTCTCTCTCTAGGTTGCTGAGAGACTGGCTAAGTTGCTGAGGCTGGTCTCGGACGTGCACTCCTCCTGTCTCAGCCTCCCAAGTACCGGGATTACAGGCATGAGCCACCACACCTGTAACTTAGTTTCTTTACAGGTATTCTGTTATAGCCACACAAAGGTATAAGCCACAGTTTAACTTCAATTTTCCCTTGCATTCTGTGTGTGTGTGTGTGTGTGTGTGTGTGTGTGCGTGCGTGTGTGTGTGTGTGTCTAAATTTTCTCCTTTGAAGAAGAACACCAGTCATATTGGATTAGGACCCACCCCCCATCTGAATAACGTCATATTCTGAGGTTTTGGGGTTAGGACTCCAACATATATTTTTGGGAGTATACAGTTTAACTCATAACACTTCTGTGCCTTGCAGCCATTCCTTATCTATTATGCAACTCTGTCTTCCTACAAAATCCATATATGCTTTCTGAACACTTGCTTGCAGTTGTTATACATGTCATTTCTGGTCAGACAGAGGATTACTTCTTTAGAATTACATATATCTGAGGTTTGGCAGGGTGAGGCTAAGTCATACCTTAAATCCTGTGTTATTTGATTCCTTGCAAGGAAGGAGGTGATTTTCAAGACTTGAATTTGACTCTGTTCTCCTAATGCACAAATGGCTTAGCTTTCCAGAGCCTCAGCTTCTGATTTTGAAAAAGTGGGTATTAAAGCTCATCAAGAAAAATTTATGTCCAGATTAATTGAAATACTCCATATAAGAATGTAGCCACCTGGTAGACAGTCACATAACACAAATCTCCCCTCCCTCCTTCTTTTTTTTTTTGTGGTACTGGGGATTGAACCCAGGGGCGTTCTACCTCCGAGCTACACCCCCGGCCCTATTTTTTGGTCTTTATTTGGAAACCAGGTCTCACGAAGTTGCGGAGGGTCTTACTAAGTAGCTGAGGCTGGCCGCGAACCCAGATCCTCCAGTCTCAGCCTCCCAAGTACTGGGATTACAAGCGTGCGCTACCACGCCTGGCTCCCCTCCCTCCTTCTATGTACAGTAGTTACTCTTATTTTGCGGGGGGAGAGGGGTCAATTATGGAAGTGAAATGTCTCTCATCTTGTCCCAGACACAGGGAAATCAAGAGCCAGAGACCAATAAAAGACTTTTGCAGAAAAAAAATCCAAACTCATACTCTACAGTAGTTTTTGGCTACTTTCTTGAGAGAAATAATCCATTTATTTTTGTTTTGCCATTTAATGGAGCCAAAGTCTAAGTACTAATAATAGGAAGATGATAGTAGAGATTTTTGTAGGATTTATTTATAAAAGCTCAGATGTTTGATAAGATGCTTATACAATTGTAGCCCCAAATCCATATTTGGATTCACGGTTGCTTCACATGATATTCTTTTTTTTTTTTTGCGGTACCGGGGATTGAACCCAGGGGCGTTCTACCTCCGTGCTACACCCCCGGCCCTATTTTTTATACTTTATTTTGAAACCGGGTCTCACGAAGTTGTGGAGGGCCTCACTAGGTAGAGAGAGAGAGAAAGAGAGAGAGAGAGAGAGAGAGAGAGAGAGAGAGAGCTGAGGCTGGCCATGAACCCGGATCCTCCAGTCTCCGCCTCCCAAAGTACTGGGATTACAAGCGTGCGCCACCACGCCCGGCTCTAGCAGGTTTTACTCACCATCTTGTGTTCATTAACACTATTGACAGTTTATTCTTGACAACTGAATGATTTTTACCAAAAATTTTTGTTTTTTTTTTGTATTATTTTAGTACTGGGAATTGAACCCAGGGCGTTCTACCTCCAAGCTGCACCCGCAGCCCTTTTTATTTTTTACTTTGAAACAGGGTTTCACTAAGTTGCTGAGGCTGAAATGTGTGTATTTTTAAAAGGTTCTTCTCAAATAACAAGTGTTTGTTATTAAAACAGTGATACTGTTATTATTGGTTTCATCTATTATTAGATATGTCTGGCTCAATAGCCACTTTGGGAAGCATGACTGGGATGTGTTGACTAACTTGTAAACACAGGAACCTTCACATCCATTTGCACTATGTTGTTTTTTAATGGATCTTTCTGTCTGCTAACCAGGGTCTTTTATTTGTGCCCACAATTACACAATTAGGAAAGTGGTATTCATATTTAAACCCACAAACCAGCCAGGCATGGTGGTGCATGCCTGTAATCCTAGTATTTGGGAGGCTGAGACAGGGGGAGCGCAGGTATGTGGCCAGTCTTAGAACTTAGCGAGACTCAGCAACTTAGTGAAACCCTGTTTCAAAATAAAAAATAAAATAGGGCTGGAGGTGTAGCTCAGAAGTAGAATGCCCCTGGATTCAATCCCCAGTACCACAAAAATAGATTAATAAATAAACCCCCAAACCAGTAAGAAAGCTGTATTGAACCATTAAATCACCAGGGATCAGCTATCTACTCCTTTATTACACTGACCTGTAAAATAAGCATGTCCTTTTGCCTTTTATCTTCTTTTCTTCTAAAATGAGACTTTGGGCCAAATACAAATCATCTCTTACTGAATTTTCAGATGCATTCTAACTAAAATTGGGAAAAGAAAGAATTGCACCTCAGATCTGTTGTTTATTTTTCGAACATCTTTAGAGCTATGCTTTTGGAAAGATCGATGGCAATTTGGAGGAAGAACGCACAGCTGTGTGGCCAACTGTGTTGTTGATCTTGCATCCGAATGCCCCTCCAGGTTCCATCTGGGACTGACATTTAACTTGACCTTCTCAGGACAAGAGGTTAATTTCTGAAGTATTAGAATTATGGAGATTAATTTGTGAAGCTGCTTATAATTAAGATGCTTCTGGCTCTTGGATCTGGGCT
Source organism: Glis glis (assembly GCA_004027185.1). Taxonomy (NCBI): domain Eukaryota; kingdom Metazoa; phylum Chordata; class Mammalia; order Rodentia; family Gliridae; genus Glis; species Glis glis. The sequence continues at coordinate 61,268 of PVJS01002876.1, forward strand.
GGAGACATCAGACATTAATGGTGATAATCCATTTTCTCCCAGGGACGATTGAGGTTTGCAGTTTCAAGCTTGACCAATTCCACTGGGGACTGTGTTTCTTTTTCATTCTGCTAGAAGAAAGAACCAGTGACCTCTATTGCCACAATGTTCCATCTCACCTGAGATGGAAAAGTCCACCAAAGATTTTGTAAAGTGTATAATTAATGCATTCCTTCTTATGTTAGCTATAATAATTATGACAAGAGCTTATTGTTGAGCTACAAGCTGTGCTAAACCCATGACATAAATCGTTGCATTTAATCTGCCCAACCATCATATAAAAATAGGTACTTTTATTATCTCCCTTTTGTGAGTAACTAGAAAGATTAAATAACTTTTGCAGGATCATACAGTTGGTGCTTTGGTAGCACCAGAACCTGATGATAAATAATTCTATTTGACTCCAAAGTGATATGTTTTGAGTCTCTGTACTGTCCTCTCTCCTGGAGAGATTTTACAAGGAATGATGGTGCTTACTATGTAATAGACACTGTTCTAAGTAATTTAATCTTGCAAGAACCCTATTACATAAGTAAAAGTAACATTCTCCTTTTAAAAAGGAGGAAAGTAGAGGACCAGAAGGTAGAGAGACTTGGCCAAGGTCAATCAGCTGATGATGGTAGACCACGGGATTCTAATCCAGGCAGTCTATGTTCCTGTTTTGAAAATATACTTTTATTGGTGCACCGTAGTCTCACATCATAATGTAGTTCAGAGTGATAGGGACATGCATGCACACAGCACATGATGAGCTTCCCCCTGGCTCTCTCCAGATTCCCTCCCCCAGCCCATACATGATTCTGAGATCGGCATTATCATTTCACATACGTACTCAGCATCAACAGAAGTGTGTCCTTCATTAATTCTCCCCCCCCCCCGCCCTCCCTTAAACCCCCTCCATCACTCCACTGAGGGTTCTCCTCCATTTTCTAAAGCCCCTCTTGTATCCTGGTGACTCCCCAGCTTCTTAAGACATCTGTGAATGGAAATGATTATAGTCCTCCTCTACAGAACACGTATCTTGATGTTGTGTAGGGAGAAGAAACAGACCTGGATATGGTTAACTTTTATGGAGAAGGACCTAGATCAGTCTTTCTCAAATCAGGTTGCATATCAAAAAGAACCGAGGAGGTGTTAGTTCTTGACATTTTTATGTAACTGCTCTGGGTTAAGACCTGGGAATGTATTTTTTAGGCCCTTCATATAATTCTAATGGGCAACTGGGGTTGAGACTCACTATTCTAGGTAAACAACTCATTCATAAAATATAGTCTAATAGAAGAGAGATAAAATTATGAATTATAGCTAATGGTCACTGTTCTTTTTTTTTTTTTGCGGTACTGGGGATTGAACCCAGAGGCGTTCTACCTCCATGCTACACCCCCGGCCTTATTTTTTATACTTTATTTTGAAACCGGGTCTCACAAAGTTGCGGAGGGCCTCACTAGGTAGAGAGAGAGAGAGAGAGAGAGAGAGAGAGAGAGAGAGAGACAGGGAGAGAGAGAGAGAGAGAGAGAGCTGAGGCTGGCCGCGAACTCGGATCCTCCAGTCTCCGCCTCCCAAAGTACTGGGATTACAAGCATGCACCACCACGCCCGGCTGGTCACTGTTCTTTTTAAGGACTGGCAAATTAGGTATCTCAAGATGTCCATTCTCATCTCAAAATTAATCAATTTCAGAGTTGATGGGGGGGGTTGATATTGATGTAATTTGCTCACTTCCGAGAATCCAACTAATCTGGTCTGGTGCCTCTGACATGTAGTTACAAAGTCCCAGCATTGTCACAACTTGTGATTTATTGCTTGGCTGTAACACAAGTGACTAGGAAATGCCCCAATTAGTGGCCTTTAATTTGGACTGATTACAGAGCCTTTTCAGTTCGTAGGACTTGCCCAACCTCACTATGTTTGGTCAGATTTTCCAGATTCTAGTGGTGCAGGAAGCAGCCTTCTTCCTTTTTACTTCTTCCTCTTCCCTTCCTTTCTCCTTTTCCTCATGTAGATATTCCATCTGAGTAGTTAACGGGGAGGGGATATAATTGTAAAACAAAATGGAAGAAAAAACAGCTCCATTGGATTTCTTTCTCCTGGAGCACACACCCAAAGAACCACATAGTTAAACGAATGGAGATCTTTTTTCTTTGTACTCATATAATAGTTGTGGGCTTTAGAAGTGAGATATGTTCGGGCTTCTCATTTTAAGATACAGCCATAGTATCTACCACTAAAGTCTCTTTATTTGTTTGGTTTGTAGAATAGATGGTGTTCTTAATAGTTTTGTTAAGACAAAAATTCCCCTTGTAAAGAATCTCTGATTAGTTTATATTTCTGGCAGTTGAATGAATATGAGCACTTTGAAGAGTGAGAGAGGTTACAAATAACAAAAATAATAGACTGAAGTAAAAAATGCTGATGACGAGTTCTGTTGAACATACTGTAGGGCAGTTACCATGCAATTTTCCATGTTCTGTGTTAGTATCCCTCTCTCATCTCAAGTGCGCTCTACTGTGTCCCGGAAACGTACTATGTAGTAATGCAACTCAGAAGAACACCAGCAACATTCTTTTGGACATTGGCCTCTTTTTCTAAATGTTAGAGATAGACGGGGATAATATGGGGAGACTGTGCAAAACAGTGCAAAGGCCTGATGCACAGGAGACCTGGGTCTGGAATAGACTTGTTATATGATCTTACTTCTCCACACTTCTGTTTCTTCATCTAGGGGATATAGGAGGAGAGAAAATGATGGGTTGGGTTGAATCAATGGTTTTCTCTGTGATCCTAGGACCAGCAGCATCAGCACCACCTGGGGAATCTGTTAGAATTTTAGATTCCTGCTTCCAACCGACTGAATCAGAAAACTCTGGTACTGGGGCCCAGAATGTGTGATTTAATAAGCCCTGCAGGGGATTCTGATATAAGCTATATTTTAAGAACCATTGGGGGAAAAATTATCTCTGTGTCCTAGCTATCTCTAACATTTTAGCAGGCTTCCTTTGATTCTCAAATAATTAAAGGCTGATAAGTATTTCAGTTGTACAGAAAATATTATCTCTTATTTTTATGTAGATGACTTGATAACCTTTTGAGCTTGGTTATCATTGTACTAGATAAGTATGAACTTGTCAGTTAATAGGTGTTCCTAGTTGATACAGTGTCAGCTAAACCTAGTTAATAATAGGACTCTAAAATGTTAGAAACGGGAACCTCAGAGTTCCTTAGTTCAGTTTACTCTGGCTACCATGCCACAGTTGAGGATACTGAGGCTCAGATGGCTTTGTGACCTTGAGAGAGAAAAGTTGGAGCCCCAGGTTAGGAACAGTCATTGCATTTTACTTTTTTGTGGCTTCTAGGCAGTGCCGGAGAGCTCCCTGAGCAACTAAATTGATTTTACACCTGTGTGCACACACAAAACAGCAATTAGGAAATAGTGTGTAGCAGATTTTGACATGTATGAAATTATAGAACCAATTACTTTTTACAAGTAAATGCATGATAGTCATTTCCAACAAAGCAGACCTCGGAATCGTGTTCCTTAAGGTCATGGTTGACAGACTGTCAGTGCCTTTAAACCACATTTCATTTTATGGAGATCAGATCTGAGAGGGTGAGCTTGAAGCATAGACTGAAGATGTTAATTTAAAGTAAGGACTTGCTATTTTAAGTGTTGCTTCCTTTTTATTTTAAAAAAGGAATCATCAGTTAAATAGCCTCTGCTATCCGGTAGGTTGTAATGGAAGGAATGGTATTTTAGGTATTCAGAGATATCAGAGCTAATCTTGTTTTCCTACTTCCTGCTGCTGTTGTTACTTGTAGGGCCTTGAGAAAAATCAGAGCCCTCTGGACCTCAGTTGATCTATTAAATGGGAATATTAATAGCTAGAGTTTCTCAGAGCAGAGAGCAAGACCAGTAATACCTTGAAAAGCTATAAAAACGGGAAATGACTGGGAGAAACTAATTGTCAGTGAATTCGTGCAGAAGGCCCTGCAAATAAGATACCACTTCTTGAAGTAGAATAATTACTTTCTTTTTTGCTAACCAGAGATTTTTATTTGTGCCCACAATTAGGAAAGTGGTGTTCATATTTATACCCCCCAACCAGTTGGGTGTGGTAGTACACCCCTGTAACCCCAATATTTAGAAGGCTGAGACAGGAGGATCGCAGGTTTGATGCTAGCCTCAGCAACTTAGACTCTGTTTCAAAAGATAAAGTAATAATAATAATAATAATAGAAGAAGACGACGAAGAAGAAGAAGACGAAGAAGTAGAAGAAGAAGAAGGAGGAGGAGGAGGAGGAGGAGGAGGAGGGTTGGGAGTATAGTTCAGAGATAGAACACCCCTGGGTTCAATCCCCAGTACAAAAAAAAAAAAAAAAGGAAGACCCAGGTTCAGATCATTCAGTCACTACCCCTATAATGCCCCATATTCAGAAAAACAAGGTAAAGAGTAAATCGGGATGCTGGACTACATTTGCAACTTTTCTATAAATGTAAAATTGTTCTAAAATTAATGTTTACTTAAAAATGCTTCTACGAAAACTCCAGGTTTGTCTTGCTTCACTGATTAACTCTGTCAAACATTTAAGAAATAAATAATGCCAATTCTACACAAACTTTCAAAAAATAAGGAGAGGGCATATTTCTATTAAGTTTAAGAGGCCAGCATGCTGCTTCCCTCTCTTTTACCTTCTTTCTCTCTTCCTTACCCCTCCTTTTCTTTATCTTTTTCTAAATACACAGACATTTGACTTAACAGTGAGGAATCTCCTAATATAATTATAGAAAAGTGAAGCTAATCCGTGGGCTTCTTCTCCATTACATCTTTCTTGCTCATTTTATTTTTGCATTTACCGTGTCTAGATAGCTCTGCCTCATTTATGGGATCTTGGACCTGGCTCATGGGGGTGGGGGCTGAGGGCTGGGGATAAGGGGCCTTTACATGCAGAAATCTTATGTCTTGCATGTTCAAGTGAGATCACAGAGGCAAGCATCATCGCTGCTCAGTAAAGTCGTCAGCTCTGAGCAGGATGCCATGTGCAGCCAGACTTCTCAGGGCTTTTCTTTGTCCATTTGTGCTGCCACAGAAAGTCACCTGGCATCATCAGGTGATTTATAAAGAAGACATTTATTTTTCCTGGTTTTGAAAGCTAGGAAATCCAAAAGCAAGGTGCTGGCTTGTGAGGGCTTCTCTCTGCGTCCAAGGTGGTACCTCGTTGCTTCATCCTCTGGAGGAGAGGGAGGAATGTGTTCCACATGGTGGCAGATGGAAGATCAAGAGAGAGCCAGAAGCTGTGTGGAGCCTCTTAGCTGCGAGCCTTAATCCCCCTCAGACGCTGTCATGGACTAATCACCTCTTAAAGGTGTCTCTTG
>PVJS01002876.1:71676-74626 GCA_004027185.1 Glis glis
GTCCTGGAGTATGAATTTGCTTATGAGGCTTTAAAGTTATTTGGTTCAGTGTCCAGTGGAATTAAACAAAGTTACTGAAGCATCATAATTAGGAGTGTAGTCATTTGGAATGAGGCTTAAGTCAGTGAAATATAAAGGTAAAATTTACTTTTGCCATTATTAAGAGTGAAACTAAATTACTAAGAGGGATTTAATAAAAGTTGTTGGTCATTTGTATATAGGAAGAACTTCTGATTCACTCACCATTGGTTGAGAATCTGATTTTCCAGGATCCTTGGTGTGTGTGTGTGCGTGTGTGTGTGTGTGTGTGTGTGTGTGTGTGTGTGTGTTGAGGGTAATGGGGACTGAACCCAGAAACATTCTACCTCTGAGCTATACCCCGAGCCCTACTTTACTTTTTTATTTTGAAACAGGGTCTTGCTAAATTGTTGACAGCCTTGCTAAGTTACTGAAACTGGCTTCAAACTTGTAGTCCTCCTGTCTCAGCCTCTCCAGTACTGGGATTACAGGCGTGTGCCACCATGCCTGGCTCACTCTGTATATATTATCTTACTTATTCTTAATTTCAGCCTGTGATATCAGTATTATTTTTTCCATGTTGCAATGAAAGAAACAATCTTGGAGTGGTAAATTGCCCCAAATCACATATTAATAACTAACAAGATGGAACTCTAATCTGTGCTGTTTTTAGTTTTTTTCATCTGCTTAGAAAACAGAAGTCACGGTCTTTCTTCACATCTAGCTTGAGATGGACAATGTTTCTAAGCAGTCAAACCGACCACCTATACCAGGATCATTTTAAGCCTGATGTATTCCTGGGAGATTTATATTGATATTTAGATTATGTTATCTTTTGGCATTTTTACGCTAGCGTGCTTGTAGCAAGTTTCTGCTGCAGTTTTTCTATATCCAGCTCACACTTGGTAGAGAAAATAAATCACAGGATAGAAGGCATTCGTGTGTAACATTCTACTACTTATTTGTAGGAGAAGTGAAAAATACGTATCGGCCCGTGACAAGCATCAGATTTCTCTCCATGTTGATGCTGGGTTTGTATCACTCAGGGAGGAAAAGTGCTTGCCTTTTGATTTATGCTCACTGACAGTGAAATGTCTATGATGATTAATTACGCTGCTCTAAGATTTTGCTGTGGTACTTACCTCTGTAGCCCCAGACTCTGCAGCAAATAAATGTCTTATGTCTTGCCACAGACAAACAGCTCAACTTCCTTTTAACAAAGTGATACACAGCTTGTTTTGGACGAAATGCTTTAGAGATTTATTTGTAATCCGGATTTCTATCTTTGAGGGGAGAGTGGCTCCTAATTTTAGGATGAGATGCTTCCTTAAATATTAGACGGAATTCATCAGTGAATCTACTTAGGCCTCATAGTATCTATTTTGTTGAATTTGTTTGGAAGGTTGTTGACTCAGTTTCTTTCATAGGCTTAATCCTTTTCAGGAGAAATAGAAATTTCTCCTCATGTGTGTTTTGGTAGTGTGTATCTTTCAAGGAATTGGCACATTTTATCCAAATTAACAAATTTGTGACTATGAATTTTTCATTGCCTGTCTGCCCTTCCTTTCTTCCTTCCTTCCTTCCTTCCTTCCTTCCTTCCTTCCTTCCTTCCTTCATGTGGATAGAAATTCCTTCCTTCATCCAATAGGAATTGAATCCAGGGGTGTTCTATGTCTGGGCTACACCCCCAGCCCCATTCTACTTTCTATTTTGAAACAGGGTTTCACCAAGCTGCGGAGGGCCTCCCTAAGCTGCTAAGGCTGGCCGTGAACCGCGATCCTCCCGTCTCAGCCTCCCAAGTACTGGGATCATTAGCACCAGCACACTTGGTTCATAGTCTTTGTTAATTGTCATTTTTATGTCCATGAACATGGTAGTCATGACTTTTCTTTAGTTTTTATATTGATAATTTGGATGGTCTCCCATGGCTAACTTGGCTTTGTCAATTGATGTCTATCAATATTATTGATCTTTTCAAAGAACAAGGTTTTGGTTTTACTAATATTTTTCTGTTGTTTTCTTGTTTTTAACTTCATTGATTTTCACTCTGATTTTTTAAAATATTTTTTATTCCATTTGCTTTAGGTTTAAATTGTTCTATTTTCTTAAGATGGAAGGTGAGATCCCTTCCTTCCTTCCTGTACTGGGGATTGAACTCAGGGGCTTTCTATCTCTGAGTTAGACACCCCCCCAGCACTATTTATTTTTTATATTTTGAAACAGTGTCTCGCTAAGTTGCTGAGGGTCTTGCTAAATTGCTAAGGCTGGCCACAAACCTGTGATCCTCCTGTCTCAGCTTCAAAAGTACTGGGATTTCAGGCATGCACCACCATGCTTAGTTTATTATTTTATTTTTTTAAGTGTGCTTTTATTGGTGCATTGTAGTCTCATATCACAGTGAATATCAATTTGATATTAACATACATGCACACAACTCTTAATATCCCCCCGCCCCCCCAATGTAGAGTACTGAGAATGACGTTGGTATATTCTCATATGTACACATTGTTTATGATAGTAATTCCATTGATACACTTCTTTCTTGCCCTTCCCCTTCCCTTAGACCACTTCCCTTGCTCCACTAAGGGTTCTCTACTATCCTCTGGAGTCCCTTTTGTGTCCCCACTACTCCCTAGGTTGTGCATATTAATGAAAACATATGACCAGTCTCTTTTTGTGACTGGCTAATCCCACTTAACATAATGTTCTCCAGGTCCTTCCATTTTCTTGTAAATGATGTTATTTTGTTCTTCTTTATTGCTGAGTAGAATTCCATTGTGTGTATTTCCCATAATTTTGTAATCCATTCATCTGTTGATAGACACCTAGGTTGGTTCCATAATTTGGCCACTGTGAATTGTGCTGCTATGAACATGGGTATGCATATATTACTGTAGTTTTCTAGTTTCAATCCCTTTTGAAAGATACCCAA